>SSNS01000748.1:0-22571 GCA_006937985.1 Aphyosemion australe | reverse complement strand
CCCTCCAGGTCCCAGCTCCTGGCTCCACGGCGCAGACCTCCCAGGCCCTCCAGGTCCCGGCTCCTGCTTCCACGGCGCCGACCCCCCAGGCCCGCCAGATGCCAGCTCCTGGTTCCACGGCGCCGGCCCCCCAGGCCCTCCAGGTCCCGGCTCCTGGCTCCACGGCGCAGACCTCCCAGGCCCTCCAGGTCCCGGCTCCTGCTTCCACGGCGCCGGCCTCCCAGGCCCTCCAGGTCCCGGCTCCTGCTTCCACGGCGCCGGCCTCCCAGGCCTGCCAGGTCCCAGCTCCTGGTTCCACGCCGCCGGCCCCCAGGCCCTCCCGGTCCCCCAGGCCCTCCCGGTCCCGGCTCCTGGTTCCACAGCGCCGGCCTCCCGGGTCCTCCAGGTGGTTCCCTCCCGCCCGCCCTTTTTGGGTTGTTTTTCGTTCTGCCCCCCGCTCCCGCCCTCCGTTGGCCTCTGTCTTCTTTTGGGCGTCGGGAGCCGCCCTTTGACGGGGGGGTCCTGTCACATTCTGTCCTGTCATCCCGTCTCTGTTCATGTTAATTGGTCCCACCTGCCTCTCGTCTCCTAATCACCCATGCTCCCTGATCCTGGTGTATTTAAGCCCTGTCTGTTTTCTGTTCCCGGTCGAGTCATTGTTAGTTGTCAGTTGTGTGATGTCGTGTTCAGTTTACTCGTTATTAAACCTATTTCAACCGCCTTACCTGCATTTGGGTCCACATCCTTCACCTCCAGCCGAAACACGTGACAAGATTACTGAAGCAACATGACGAGAGAGAGCTACACAGAGGCCTCAGTCACTGTCGTGTGTGAGCGGAGCTGCCTCCCGGTGCGGCAGAGATGGTTTTGTGTTTCGGGAGGGGCGGGCGCTCTGTGTGACTGGCCAATCACAGAGCGTAAAGACAGCCAGTTACCCAATGAGGATTCTCCTTCCACCCGAACACAGATAATCATGAATTTTACTCGTTTCATATTCGTACTCATCAAAAATGCATTATCCGCTCATCCCTATTACAAACTTATTCAGCAGTTGTCTCCTTTTGTAATGAAATAGAAAAAGTAACACATGCAGATGTTCATCTATGAGAATCAGCTGTGGCTGTTTAAACTGCATTTTTAGATTTAAAGATGTTTCAATTAAATATTGCTGTTGTATTTTGCTCTTATTCAGTTTTGCATCATGTTATTGTTTTGAACATAAGTTTAACAGTTTTGTAAACAGTATGTAAACATGTGCAAAATGTCCTGTTCATACAAAGAGTTTTGGTAGTTGTGTCTGAGTGAGAAAAGAATTCATTACATTTGAGAGATGTTGTTAGGATTATTTTAGAATTATTATTTGTCCTCATTTGTGTGGAAAGCTAAACTACATGAACCCTTTAAAACTCTTGTGTTCTCTGTGTTATCTCAAAGCCCTGAGCGGGACTGCCCCGCCTCCTGTGTATCTTGAGCTGAAATAAAACTTTGCTGCAAGCAGGAAACAGGGAGAGAGAGTGAATCTGCACATTGGCTCACTGTTTCTCCCGCTGCAGCGTGACACATAATTTCCAGACTCTTTTGTCTTTGTTTGTCCAAACATTTTCGATCCATGGGGTTGAAGGGACAATCAGAAAATCCCTAACATTTTATGGTGCCTGGTGACCCGGATGTCAAGGAAGACTACGCCGTGGGACTCAGAAGACAGCCGAACAAATACCTGATGAAGACCTGGGACCTGAATTGATCCACAGGCCGGCTCTGTAGGTCTCCTCTGTTCCCCGGCGAGGGTTCTGACGGCATCCGGATCAGGATCGATCGAACAAAAGACTTGGAGTAAGTGTAGCATTTTTGGTGACTCTAAAACTTAATTTTATTACAATAGTAAGGGAAAACCTGCCAGACGTAGGATAAAGACAAAAGTAACTTCAGACAGACGGCGTTTCTGTTCTGATTCGCGGCGGCATCCGCGACTTTGTACGAAGGTAGAAAAGGCGGAAAAGGGCTATCCGACCTGTTTTACAGCGGCGTTCTGTAAACGAAAGAAGAAATACCTTAAAAAAGTAGAAAGGGCGAAGGACGGCTTCCGACCTGTTCACAGTAAGTTTTCTGTGACGAAAGAAGAATACTCTAAATGAGTAGAAAAGGCGAGAAAGCGTTCCCGACCCGTTCACAGTTAGTCTGTGACAAAAGAAGAATATTTTTACGTACATAATATAGTGGAGGCGGCGACCCCACGTGAAGAAATACCTTAAAAAGTAGAGAGGGCGAAGGACGACTTCNGAGGTGAAATCACCAGCGCACGGGTGACGCGCTCCGCTGCGGAGCGCGTCAGACACGAATAAAAGATACGATCAAAAGACAGAAGTAACTCAGAAGATTATATGAACGGACATGAACGATCGCGTGTTAATTATATTTTTTGGTGGCGCCACTTTGAGAATGTTACTGTGGCCGTGCAGGACGCAGCTTCAGCAATCAGCATCATCTGTCCTCTCTGCACAAAAAAACCCACAATGCGCTGAGAGTCCATGTAATATAAAACAGGATCTTTTTTCGGGCTTCCCTGGGTGTGTAAGTTGAGGGCTTCCAGCTCCCCGTAATTCAAACCCGGCTCCTGGATGAAAACCCGGATGAAAACCCCCCGGACGCCCCGGACAGAGGGTGAAAAGTGGACATGTCCGGGGAAAAGAGGACGTTTGGTCACCCTACTTACCTGTGATGAAGTGATCACTGCAAACTAGCATTTTTCGTTCCGTTTCTGCTCATCCTGCAGCCGGAGATTATGATCCACTAGTCCGCTGTTACCGTAAAACCTGGTATACGTGCGCCTCGAAAAATCGAGTGAGGGCTCACTTTACCGTCGATCTCCGAAAAAAACAAAAACAAAAAACACACCCACGCTGTTTCTAATAGTAGCCCCGGCCACTATTAGAGACCGGCCTTTATTTACCCCCGCTGACAGCCAGACCGGCTAATATAGGAGACCCGGCCGGTAATGGAATACAGGCCAATATTAGAGGATTTACGGTAAGTTATAAGTTATATATATAATCATATGTTGTTGAATTGACAATTTTTGAAGTCTAATGTTTAAATGTGTCTAATAATCTATAAGGATGAATGATGGGGTTCACATGTATCACATATGTATTCCTGTAAGGAACTCTCTCCTCTCAGATCTTAAATTACACCAGATTAGTATTATTTGTTGAAGTTAATGTTAAATCTAGCTATATATTCACACAAGTAATAATATTTATGAACATTTAACATCTGCATTTCACATTAGGGTTTATTAAGATTTAATCCACATTAAGAAACAACCTCTTAAGTGTTGGAGAAAAGGAGTGACGTCGGAAGGTATTTTGATAACGCTCTTCTAAATTTGACCAGTTCTGATTCGTCCAAATTGATAAGCAAGAAGTTGATAAAAGTGAATGCACTCCTCGAACAAGTCAGTTCGAAAAGGGAGTTCGAAAAGGAGCAAAAGAGATGCAACTCAAAAGAGTTCTGCTGCCCAGTTTGGCCGGCTGGGTAACGAACAGATAAGATACCAGCTTCTTACAACTCCAAGGTCAAACCTTCTGTTGCACGCTGCATCAAATGCAAAACAGATCCATCAGCTTACTGCGGTCACCTGGAAGGTACCCCAGACCAGACGGTTCGTATTTGGGCGAAGCTACGGTCCAATACCTCAGAGGTCAACACCACCGACAGCCTGTCCGTACCGACCTCTCTGACCCCTGGATCACACGGGGACCTCCACACACAAGGGTGCGTAGACTCTGCACATGCTGATGTCAGATGGTTTTATAAATTTAGAATTTGTTAAACCATACAATTAGATTGTTTTCACACCCAGACATTACAAGGTTCTAAGACACTTAATCAAGGTTCTGCTACATAACATTTAGCTTACATTCCATCATTTCATTAACTGTCTCAGGATCTTGTTTCAACCATCATTCATCATAATTTGTTCTGTGTCCTCATTAATTCAGAAATATAGTATTACATTTATTTTTATAACTATATTCTTGACTCTGAATTATTCTGAAGTGTGCGGGTCCCTGATGTCACAAAGAACCTAAGGCAATGTTAAATTAACATTCAAAGATCAATAAGATTGATAATTCATATTCATATGGATCATTTAATACATATGTAGCCACATCTATAATGCTACAGTGGTAAGGTCTATTCAGAGTTTCTGGAGAGGGGGGTCCGTCGGATTGTCTAACTTCAGATTCAGCAGGAGCAATGTGGTTTTTGTCCGACCATGGAACACTGGACCAGCTCTATACCATTAAGGGGGTCCTGGAGGGTGTGTGGAAATTCACCCAGCCAATCCACGTGTTTTGTGGATTTGGAGAATGTGTTTGACTGCGTCCCTTGGGGTGCCCTGTGGGGGGTACTCTGGGAGTATTGGGTACCAGGCCCTTGATACGGGCTGTTAGGTCCCTGTACGACTGGTGTCAGAGCTTGGTCCACATTGCCGGCAGTAAGTCGAGCTCGTTTCCGGNGGTCTTCATCAGAGCAATCAACATAAAGCACTGGACAAGTCCAAAGCGGATTCACTGCTGTGAAGATTGCGGAAAGACCTTCCTGGACCCACCTTAGTCGCTATAAGTTGCAAAGAGCTCTGAATGATTAGAGTCCTGGAGTTGCAGTAAAGTCGAACTCCACAGGGGGGGTGGTCTTTTAGTGACCACTTCGTCTCAACGTTCGTGAAGACTCCAGAGGCTGCTCTCCAGTTTAGTTTCTTTTCATATCAGGGTCTTTGTAGCCTAGCCGCAAGGATGGAGCCACGCCAGAAGTGGTGGCTGCTTAGCGGTGTCGCGACTATGGCTGCCATAATCACCATGAATATCCTTTTCCTCTATTCTGAGCAAGAGCTACATCACCAAAAGATAACTACCCCTCACTGGTACTATGCTCACCCCACCTGTACTACTGAAGATCCAAACCCCACCAGTTATTGTTTGTGTCCCTTTAAACTATACCACCAGTGTGTCTACTGCTCATCTATCTGCTTTGTACACCGGCCAATCCCAGAGTGGAAAGAAGTAAAAGATTTATAGACCGAGGCTCCCATAAGGAACACCCTCATCCATATGCAACAAACTCTTGGTGTCAGTTTACCACTGCACACCTGACTACCAACGCCAACTGCTATGTCTGTGCACATATGCCTACGTCATCCCACGCTACAGGCTTGTGGCGATACACCATTCCACTGGACATTACGACACAAAAGATGGCTGTCGAGGGAAGACAGACCTATTTGCCTGGCCTCAAATACCTGTGGCCCTACCTGACATCATCCTGACGAGTGAGATGCAAGCCTGCGTGGACATCGACCGACATGCATTCCTGAGACACATCAACATCACCAAAGGACTGGCTAACAGAATTGTGAAGGAACTCAGAGACTTCAGAGAAGTAAGGAAAATGGTTCTCAAGAACAGACTGGTGCTGGATCTTCTGACTACATCCACTGGAGGAGTGTGCAAGCCCTGCAGAACCTGACTTCGCTCCAGAAATACGATGAAGCTGCAACCCCCGGACCCGCTGCTAATGACTTTTTCTCCTGGTTCACCTTGTGACCGTGGTGGCAACAGTTGCTAAAGATTCTCATGCTTTTTATTGTGATTCTGATCCATTTTTGTCTGTTCGGTTCATGTATTCTGCTGTGCATGTAATAAATGATTAACAAAATGTTTACAAATACCCTGCTTCAGTATCAAATGCTGCAAACCAAAGATAAACATGACCTGGACGCTGCTGCTTAAATCCCACTGTTCTCTTCCTACAGTAACCTGTATGATCAACACATTCTCACTCCCGACTCGTCGTACATTGACGACTGGCCAGGCACCCTCCGCGTCACATCCACCGACGCGGAGGGAAACTTCCCTCGTCCAATTTTCACGCACAGGGCTCACGGTTGGTTAGGGGGAGACGTGCCGTCCACAGATCGGTAGGTAGGTGGCGGTAATGCACATTACGTTACTTGCATTAAAATATACAAAATGATCTAGCATGCTTTTACAGCTGATGCATTAGTACGTTTTTATTCATTTAATCTGTGGACTTCACCTATAATGTATTTTGTCCAGCTTATTTGGGGAAAAACATTTATTTTACCATCCGGTTTTTATAAGGAAGCTTTTTCATTTTTTACCAACAGAAAAACGATCATTTAAATAAGGAAGAAACGTGCGGGGGATTGCTTTCAGATTTAACAAAGAAATTCTTTTTTTTATCAAGCTTTTTTCCTTTTTTTAAATAAATCTTCGTCCGTGACGTCATTTATAAGCGCCGAAGCAAACGCTGAGACAACCTGAAGAAATATGAAAATGGATATTTGAGCATGAAACATTTATTGGGTGGAGTGGTTAAGACATTTAAGGTTGTAGTGTAGTTTTTAAAAGGAAGTGGTTTGTTAGGGAGAATTTAGTTAGGTTGTTTTTTTATTTTTGTAGCTTTTTTAATTCCAAACACGGCTCCAGCACAGTGGATGGCAGTAATGCACCCGGAAGTTGGTAGCCACCCGACGTAAACACCAGAAAGAAGAAGAAAAAGAAGACGTCATTTGTGCGCGCACCAGGTAAGCCAACGCATTATCCCGACTCGTTATTGATTTTCTCTGTGATAAAAAAAACATAATGTTTTAGCTCTCAACGTTGTTGTTGGCCTAATTGGGGGAGTTAATGGTAGCAAATTCACGCAACAGGTAATGATTTATGATATTTAGAAAGGCATTTTAGCTTGTTTTGTACCTGCGCCACATGTGAGGAACAAACGTGTTCATGTTGATTATATAAATCACGAAAAAAAAACACCAACATCTAATATCTTNTAAATGTTGTCACCGATTCTGTTCATAACTTTTATGAACAGGATTTCTAGGCACAGCCAAGGTGTTGAGGGGATCCGTTTTGGTGGCCTAAGGATCAAGTCTCTGCTTTTTGCTGATGATGTGGTCCTGTTTGCTTCATCAGACTGTGATCTCCAGCTTTCGCTGGAGCAGTTCGCAGCTGAGTGTGAAGCAGCTCCTCAAAATCCGAGACCATGTTCTTGAATCGGAAAAGGGTAGAATGCCTTCTCCAGGTCAGGGACGAGGTCCTGCCTCAAGTAGAGGAGTTTAAGTATCTCAGGGTCAGTGAGGGAAAGATGGAGAGTGAGATCAATAGGTGGATTGGTGCTGTGTCTACAGTACCGGTCTTTTGTGGTGAAGAGAGAGCTGAGGCAGAAGGCGAAGCTCTCAATTTACCGGTCGATTCCAACCTTCATCTCTATGGTCACGAGCTTTGGGTAGTGACCAAAAGAACGAGATCGCGGATACAAGTGGCTGAAATGAGTTTTCTCTGCAAGGTGTCTGGGCTCTCCCTTAGAGATAGGGTGAGAAGCTCGGTCATCCGGGAGGGGCTCGGAGTAGATCCGCTGCTCCTCCACACTGAGAGGAGCCAGTTGAGGTGGCTCGGGCATCTGGAAGAGCTGGCCCAAGTGGCTGGGGAGAGGGAAGTCTAACTCAGTGCTTAGGCTGCTGGCCCCGTGTCCCAACCCCGGATCAGGTCGATGAAAATGGATGAATGGATACAAACTAATAAATCTCAAATTATGAGACAGTTATAGTTGAAACACACATCATTACTTTTCATTTAAATTGAAGCCCAACTAATGTGTGATTGAGGGCATAAGGCAAAGCGGATTAGACAAAGGCTTTCATAGCTCCATTAACTATTGTACATTAATGTTTTTCTTTGTTCCGGGGACCCATAAGCCGACCGGAAGGGGAGGAGACTTGGGCTCCCTATTGCAACACAAATAGTAAACAAACGCTGGCAGGAGTGAAGCAGAAGTTAAAACAGGATGTGCACAATGGCCAAAGGAATGGACAACAACAACGCTGCAGCACAGCGTATTTGGTAAGTACTGTACTGTTTTATGGTATTACACGCGTTACAATGTGGCAGTGATATTATCAGAGGACCGCTTCCGTGGTCTTGTCACTTCCTGAAGTTACCGGTATTAGCAGTGGCATGAATTTTTTTTTGGGTGGGGCGCATTTTTTTATTTTTATTTTTTTATGTTAGTTCTTGTGAATGGTTTTTATCTTGAGAGGCGCTATATAAACGAGCGTTTTTTTCTTTATTTGCAGGTGAGTTTTTCAGATGCGCTAACCACATATCACCACTAGGGAACGCCAAATTACCATTCTTATGCGTCACACAACTTGAAATCGACAGACTTTGTTGCTAAGTTAGCAACAAAGTTGTTCCAAAAACATGCTTCATATTCACCAATATATGCAAACCTCACACACACTAAACAGGAAGAGGCTCTTTTAAACGATAGAATCCACGTTTTCTACCTCAACACCACCCAATGACTGCAAATGAAAAGCAAAACAAAGCTATTTTCATGAAGTCAAAAGCTAAATTCTGTCTTACCTTGCTGGTCAAAATAATCCATCTTATAGTAAAAAAATCTACTTGGTTCGTAGAATCCAATGATAAAAAGATGAAACTACTAGTTTTCTCCATAGTCAACGTTAGCAGCAGCCCCACAACAACAAAGGACGTGAACTAGCCTGTGGAGAAATTTCCGGTTCTGTCTGGGCTGGGTGAGCTGACCAATCAGCATCCTCCTCCTGATCTGAGCAGACTCCCCCCGTTTGCTTGCGATCCCAACCATATGCGCCCAACAGCTCTCCTATTCCTTGTCGTTGGGGATCCAGCGCGCATGCGTCAGTTAGCCCGTATTAAGTCAATGGTAAAGATTGCTGCGCCCGCGAGAGGACACGTGACAGGAAGTACGTCGACGTTTCGGCCGTGTTAAAAGTATTAACTTTATTAAACTACAATTAAATGCAGATTACACACAGCACTTACAGCCCATAAGGTGTATAGATCGTTTAGTTTAAATTTGATGTTTTTTTAAATACATTTTGTGATTCCTCTCTTCTTCTTCCTCTTCCTGTGAGACTGGTAGGGCGGCGCCCTAGCGCCCCCTATGGACGAGCCGCCACTGGGTATCAGCTCGACTGAGCCATTTACATGCAGATGGTTTGGTTTCCTACCACATTATGTGGGTGCTTCAGCACGATTATAACTATTTTGCCTTCAGCAAGACTAACACATTTACATGCACCAAAAAAAAAATCATGTCAGTCTATTTAGTTTGGTTTTCTGATTGAATGAGTGTTTATGGGCTCTCGTAACATTCTCAGCGCCTACCAACCTGGGCATGCTCATACCATGGAGTGGGTTACACAGGCTCACTCAGACCAGTTGTGATTGATAAACCTGCTACACAGCTCCCTTTAGAGTCAGAGAACTATAAACTTAAACCAGGTGTGCAGGACAAACAGAATTCAAGCCCCCTGTACACAACAAAAGTCAAGGAAACTCTATAGCCTACCCTGAGACCGACATATAAAATTTCCTTTTGTTTAAAATGTTGTGGTACCTCTGATTTAATTAAGTCTACACTACGTTTCCATTAGTAATCATATATTTGGCTCCTGTTCTGGGATTTCTTTTCCAGTCCATCTGTTTACATGTGAAACTGAAGAAAATGTGGAAAACCATCAAAAGTTGCCTGCTTTTAAGTTTATTTTGGTTGGGAGCAAACGAGACATACATAAAGCAGTTCCTGTTGTTCACTTGAACCCATATTTATAAGGAATGACACATTATTGCTGTTTTAAAGAGAAAAATAAAGAATTCAATGCAGATTCAAAAGTATCATGAATTTTACTGCATTTGTGTCAAATAAAAGCATCTTGTGGTTTACTGAAACCATGAGAGGTCCTCTGTTATTTATGTCACAGTAAAATATACATTTATGACCCAATGGTGGCTTAGGCTGCAGTAAAGATCTGCTCAGAACATCTTTAAGATGTTTCAGCTCCATATGCCTCACATCAGCTCCAGCTGCAGAGCATGATGTCTCTGAAAACAAGCCTTCCCACTGGCCCTATTTGCCCCTCACCGACTGAAGGATGGCAGGTCTGATATCCTAAAGACCCCCGTGGCCTGAGCAGACAGCATGAATCTGCTCTGGACAGAGGAAGGTTAAATATTGTTAAAATCAGCTGCTGTGTGTTATCACACAAGTCCACCTCTTCCAATTACCGCCAACTCTCCTCCATCTTCGTCTTTTCATCACTCTTCCTATTTTTGTAATTACTGACTCTTCTATCTCTCAGCTGCCACTGCAACGCTTCAGTCATCTCATACATAATGACCCGAACACAGAGTGAGACAGAAGACAGCAGGCTAACAGCTCTGTCCTGCCCTCGTTGCTACATGGTTCTAAGTGTTTATGGAGCTGTATCATCATCATCATCATCATCATTTATTCATAAAGCACCTTCTTACAATATCCATGCCCAAACTGTAAACGGTAAAAACACACAATGATGTACAGTTAAAATAATATCAATACAAATAGAAAAACGTCTCATATCCAGACAGCAGTGGTAAAAGAATATAAAATGCACAGAATGGCCAAGACTCCCTCCAACTCCACCAGAAAAGCTAAAGAATAGAAATGGGTCTTTAGTCTAGTCTTAAAAACATCCAGTGATGGAGCTTCCTGACCACCAGCAGGAGATCATTCCATCATTTAGGTCAAAGAAATGAAAAAGCCTGCTCTCCTCTGGTGACCCAATTTACCTTATAGGAACCACCAGTGAATCCATAGTTACAGACCAAAGCGGCCGTGATGGAACATAGCGGGCTAGAAGGCTGGACAGATATGGTGGGCAGTTCCCAACAGTGATTTAAAAATGAAAACAAGAATCCTAAAACGAAAGGGCAGCCAATGCAAGGATGCCAGTATGGTAGTGATCCCTTCTTCTGGTCGTATCATCAGTCATTAGTGATACCGTGACAACTCTTATACACATAAACAAAACAAAGTAACAGAAACAGATAAAGAAATACTCTTATCTTAGTTCTGCCATCTGAAAACAGACACAGGGATAGAATTTTATACAAACCAGCTTCAGCATGTTGCCGTAGACACACAACATCCTCCACTGGCCAAAAGCCACAGAAAGCAACCATGTGTAAGCCACATTTTACAGATTACGTGCAGAACTTACATCTTTTACGAAGAATTGCCCCAAATTTCTTCAGTGTTGCCTCTGCATTCAATAGAAATGATTTCCATGTTGGAAATCGAGGTCAATCTAGTGAGAAGATTAAATCCTCTACGTCAGCTAATTTTATGATTTCACACTTGAATCTGTTTCTTGGGTAAAATCTGAAAGTGCAGTGACACAGAAAACTGCTGTCACATCACATAGGTTCACTCTGCCATGTGTTTGTAATGTTATCAGTATAGCAGTGTCCAGTACTAATCCCCAAATGCTTGAATTAACAAATAAAAAAGGACTATTCCACACAGCATGTACCACCTATGGATTAGCCAATCACCCAAAAACTCTCCTTCAGTAGGATTACCAGAGCGCGATGACTGATTAATCTACACAAACTTCTAAATCCAATGTTGTGTATCAGTAGATTGTGCTGGTTGGGGAAACCATGTTATTAATGCAAATAGATTTGATAAAAAACAGCAGATTTGAAGCCTCGGGACTACGAGGATGTTCGGTTAAGTTGTGGTAAGCTAGCTATAGGGTCAGGACCTCAGCGAGGGTTGTGAAACAATATGTTCATGGTATTGAGATCATATCCAGAAACAAAAAGCTTGTCCTCCACCTGTCTATATCCAGGTCACATGGGCAAAAGAAGGAAGTTGAGACTCCTTTAAGCCTGCCGCACACGAGAGCAAACAGCTGAGCTAATGGTCATTTGCGGCCGTTTGCTCAGCAGATTCCCATTTTTCACCTCACAGGGGGCAGAAACTTGCCGTGTGCAACTCTATGCGATCTGTCTGCTGAGCTGAAATCTTAAAGTGGCCAATCACAGCGCGTTCTCCCCTCACATGATTCCAATATGGTGGCCTGCTGTTTGCATGTCAGAAAAATAAACAAGACGGAGGTGGATATGGAGGAAATGCTTTTAGTTGTTCTGCTGATGAGGCGTCGCCGCCACCGTCGTTTGAAGGTTAGGAAGTATGGGTACGGTCATGGCTGAAAAGAAGAGCCATGCAAGGAGTTTATGACGGTGGCGGCCACTTGAGGATTTTCAACTCAGCCGACAGCTCGCGTAGTGCACACATGGCGAGTTTCTGCCCCCCGTGAGGCGAAAAATATCAAAACGCTTTGATTTTCACCTCAGTGTCTTGTGAGGCAGAAAACTCAGTGAAAATCAGGCGCACACAGCGAGGAATCTGCTGTGTGCGGCAAGCTTTACCCAGCTACCTCCACCAGCTCCTTCAGTGGGACCCCAAACCTTTCCCAGGCTTAGAGATATAATAATCCTGCTATGAAAAGGAATAAAACCCACAGTGGTTTCAAACATAAAACCTAAAGCAAAGACGCCACACATGTTAATACTTTCTCCACAGGTTTTCCTCCTATATAATTCTGATTAGTGCATCTGCACAGATAATTGACTTTAGTCAATTTATGATTTCACACAATGCAGACAAGAACCGACAGATTCAGTATTTACTTTAACATCTAAAGGTTCCTGCCTAATAGTCACAACGACCAAGTCCTTAAAGAGACCTGTTGTGTTGTAGGATGACTTGAAAAACTGGTTGATGTCTAAATAAAAATGGTTGAATAATTTAGGGCACGTCTGATGGTGAGGGGAGCGCGGGTGTACACTACAGCAATAAAACATCAAAAGGCAGAAGTGAAAGCTGGAGCATTGAAGCTTTCAATATTTGACACTTTAAAGGATCAGAAAAACATCAGCTCTCACGTCTAGAGTCCATTTGGAGCTAACATTGTCTGATGAGTCTATGCTAAAACTGCTGCTGCTGCATAGTGATGAGTTAGAGGCAGTTGATTTAGTGCTGCATGTGTTTCCTGTAGAACAAAAATCCATCCTGCATGTTGTGCTTTAACGTTTTTTTTTCCGCTGCTATCAAATGTAATCCTTCATTGAATGATGAGCCCGTCCATTTGAAGTTGTCTGTAAAGGAAAGATCAGTTTATAGGTCAATGAAGTGTGAGCCGTGTGAGTAATTATAAGCTCCACATCTACCCAGCGTGGTGCTTCTTGCTGCTGAATGATAAAATCTAAATGTTGAACTCATATTTTTCCTCCTTCCTCCCACTAGCTGTCATGTTAATCTTTTAATGTGTCTTATCTTCCAACAAACTTTGGAATTTGATTCTTCTGCTGTCCTCATAATCGAACCAATTTCCACTTCCTGCTCTCATTTCACAAAGGCAGATAATGATCATGCTGAGCAGTGGTCTGCTTCCATCCCATTTTCTCAGGATTTTGTACTTATTTACATAGCCATACTTTTTTTTTTTTACTTGAACCATATCTTCATCTTGATGTGTCCTGTCAACAGTAGAGCGTTCATGTGTGGGGTTCTTCTCAGCTAAGGGAGTGGACTCACTCAGACCTAAATATCTCCTCCTAATCATCGACTCATTATATAAACTCAGTCTAATTGTCAATGAAATAGTTCAAAACAGATAAAATGCTTGAAAGTGTACTTCAATAACCAAAAAAACAAATCAGACAAAAAACACTGAAGCATCAAAGATGTAAGGCGGAGGTATGAGACACAGGTCGAGAAGATATGACGACAGCCGTTAGAGGCAGCTTCTTTAGACAATTTTAAGCTGAATATGTCATTGGTGGCCAACATAAAACAAAAACACACATCTAGCAAATAAAAATAATTCCACCAATTTAGATCTGATGACAATCGTTGCTTCAGTTTTGTTTTTCATTTAAGAATCTGGAGCCCATCATTCTACAGAAACATTATTTATAAGTGGACACCATTTTTGAACAATCTTCCTTGGAGAGAATGTCTCAGCAAATTCCCTCCTGGGTTCCAAGGTCAGACCAACCAATTCTCAGAGATTATGAAAAATCCTAAATATAATAATATTGTATAATATTGTATAATAATAATATTATATATAATAATGCACATTTGTATAGTGCTTTTCTGAGTCAGGGACTTCAAACCGCTTCACATTACAATCAAACACTGATGGTGATGAGCTACATTGTCAAGTCAACTTTATTTATATAGCGCTTTACAACAGCATAAAGCTGACCAGAGTGCTTCACAAGCCAACATCAAAACAGTAAAAACAACAGCAATTTGCTAAAATGCTGAAAATAATTTACAATAAAAGATAATAAAAGAAATAAAAACATGACATAAAAACAAATAATTCAAACTGAATTAAAAGCAACTAAAAACAAATGAGCCTTTAAGATTTAAAACCAGAGAATGAGGGAGCCATCCTAATCTGAATTGGCAGTGTATTCCACAACCTTGGGGCTGCTACTCAATCAATCAATCAAACTTTATTTATAAAGCGCTTTTCCAACATAAAATGCAACTCAAAGTGCTTTACAGATTAAAATGACCCTATATAACCATCCCTCCCACACAAGTTTAAAAACATTGGCACAGTCATTACACCCCCCCCCCCACACACACACCCCTAACTCCCATCCACACACACTTAAGAACATCAGTGAAAATGATATTTGGCTGAGTTCAGATGAGCCAGATATGGTAGGGCAAGGAAACGCCATCAGAGGAGTCGTCTGCCCCGGCAGCAGTAGGTCAACTGCAGCAGCCGAGGTACCGACACAGGGTGCAACAGAGAGGGAGGGCACAGACCCCACCTCCACCCAAGCACTACCCAGAGGGCACCCAGGCAGCAGCAGTCGACCACCGCCCCCGAGGCAGAAGGGCCCCCCACAGAGAAAACACTGGAAGAAAGATTAAAAGATGAATGTAAGATGAATATAAAAATAACAGGAGCTAATATAATTGTAAAAGTAATAAATAAATAATAAATGAGATTATAATATATATTAAAATAATGTAGAATACAAACAATGATAAAATGAACCAAATAAAATATGCACAGCAATCAAATTTAATAACTAATAATCAGTTAAAAGCTAAGCTAAAAAGGTGAGTCTTGAGCCTGCTCTTAAAAACATGAACGTCTCTGTGGCCCTGAGGTCCTCCGGCAGCCTGTTCCAGAGGCGAGGGCCATAATACTGAAAAGACGCCTCGCCATGAGTATGTGTCCTGACCTTAGGGATAACCAGGAGACGGCTGCCAGAGGAGCGCAGAGGCCGCGAGGGTTTGTAGGGTAAAAGCAATTCTAAGAGATAAGAAGGCCCAAGACCATTAAGACACTTAAAAACCATTAAAAGAACCTTAAAATCGATCCTGAAACATACGGGGAGCCAATGCAATGATTCTAAGACAGGTGTAATGTGCTCCCGCCTCCTGGTCTTCGTCAGGACACGTGCTGCTGAATTTAGTAAAAGTTGTAAACCTGAAACGCTCTTTTTGGGAAGACCAGAAAGCAGGGCATTACAGTAGTCTATTCTACTGGTGATAAAAGCATGCATCAGCGTCTTCGTATTAGCCCGAGAGAGGATGGGACGGACTCTGTCAATGTTCTTTAGATGATTAAAACCTATTTTAGTGATATTTCTGATGTGAGGTAAAAAAGACAACTCAGAGTCAAAAATCACGCCCAGGTTCTTCACTTGCTGAGATGGATTAAAAGACAGTGATTGTAATTTTGGTAAAAGTCTCTCTCTGAGCCTCAGGACCCATAACTAAAACTTCAGTTTTGTCCTGGTTGAGCTGGAGAAAGTTTTCTGCCATCCAGGATCTGATGTCTAAAATGCAGTTAAAAAGTGCGTCCACTGGCTGTGTGTCATCAGGAGACACGGAGTTGTACAACTGTGTATCATCAGCATAACTGAGAAAGTCCACTCCATGTCTCCTGATGACACCACCAAGTAGGAGCATATAAAGGTTAAAAAGCACTGGGCCTAAAATAGAACCCTGGGGCACACCACATGTAATCCTATGAGCCCCAGAGGAACAGGTATCTAAACATACCATAAAAGTCCTGTCTGTGAGATAAGAGGTGAACCATCTGTGAACAGCACCAGAGAGACCAATTTCTTTTAGACGTGTTAAAAGAATAGTGTGGTCTACTGTGTCAAAGGCAGACCTTAGATCCAGTAGAACCAACACTGTTGCCCTCCGTTCATCATAATTTCATCTAAAATCATTTAAAATCTTCAGAAGGGCTGTCTCTGTGCTGTGCTTCACCCTAAAACCAGACTGAAATTTCTCCAGGACATTATTAACGATTATAAAATCATTGAGTTGAGTTAAAACAAGCTTTTCTAAACTTTTGCTTAAAAATGGTAAATTAGACACCGGTCTAAAGTTGTTAAAATCATTGAAATCTAAGTTGTTTTTCTTCAACAAGGCCTCACCACCGCCCCTTTAAAGGCGGCCGGAAAGACCCCCGTCTGAAGTGAGCAATTCATCAGGGTTAAAACCTCATCTCTACAAGATCCATTAAACTGTTTAAAAAATGCAGTGGGAACTGGGTCCAGAACACACGTGGTGGGCCTCACTGAGGAGAAAACTTTATCAAGAGTCTCAGCCTCTACCAGGACAAAACCGTCCAGCGTTTCCTCTGGTGAAGACACACATTCAGATTAGTCTAAAACCATCTTACTATGAGAGGATAAAATATTGCATCTGATGGTGTCTACCTTCCCCCTGAAGTGGTCTGCAAACTCCTCACAGAGAGCGTTAGATGGGGTTCTCTGAAATGTATTATTTGCGCTGTTTAAAATATTGTTTATGGTGGAGAAAAGAATTCTGGGATTGTGTTTATTGTCTGAAATGAATTTGGAAAAGTAAGCATTTCTTGAATTTCTTACAGCGTTATTATATGATTTAAGTGGTTCTGTGTATATTTGATGGTTTATTTTAATTTTATTTTTTCTCAATTTCCTCTCTGCCGCCCTGCAGTCTCTCTTTAGTTTCTTTAGCTTTTCATTTCTCCATGGTGATGCACGTTTTGACTGTAACTTTTTAACTTTGAGTGGAGCAAGCAGGTTGAGAGTGGATTGCAGTCTACTGTTAAAATCATTGACAGTAAGATCACAAGATGCAGGTACCGGAATAGGAGGGATCTTTTTAAAAACTTCAAGAGAACCAGCAGCCACTTCAGGGGTGAGATGACGTTTCCTTCCTTACCCGCTGGGTAAAACTAGTGATGCTAAAAAACACGCAGTAGTGGTCAGAGACAGCCAAGTCAACAACAGAGGACACACTGGTGGACAGGCCATGCGTGATGACCAAGTCCAGGGTGTGTCCTCTGTTGTGAGTCGGCTGTGTGACATGTTGACTAAAATCCATATAATTCAGAATATTTAAGAAATCTCTTGATAAAGGATCTAAAAGATTATCCACATGTAGATTAAGATCACCAGCTAAAATGATCCTTTCAAAGGAGTTGTGCAGAATTGATAAAAACTGAAAATTCTTGAATAAAAAGTGCACTCTGCTTAGGAGGCCTATAAACCGTGACACATAAAATCTGAGGAGTGCTAAAAACAGTTGCCGTATATTCAAAGCTTTTAAAATGATCAAATAAAACAGGTTTGGCGGTAAGTGTTGATGAACCTATAAAAGCAGTACCGCCTCTTTTCTTGCTACTCCTCGTCGAATAAGCTACTGAGAAAGCTCTGTCACCCCTGAGCCTCCGCTTTGTTCTCAGCACATTGTAGCCATTGCTGCCCAAAGGCACGCTGACAGACGCTAAGCTGATCAATTCAGATCTCCCCAACAACCATCAGCAGGCGAGGAGGGTGAAGTGTCTTGCCCAAGGACACAACAACAGATATGGATGAAGCTTGTGTTCGAACTAGCAACCCACCGGTTTACAAGGTGAACTCCTCACCCCTGAGTCACCGTCGTCCAAAACACTCATCTCTGCAAGCCTCAGCAGGTTTATGATGCTGAGAACATCTGCATGACCAAACACATCAGTAAAAAGTCTGAAAAAACAAAATGAATCAAGGTGTTAGTTTTCCCGCCTCCTCGGTCTTACAACGGGTGTCAGTGAGGCAAGAATTACTCACAAAATAAAGATAGCACCGCTTAGGGCTCTTGTGGCAGTCAAGAAACGGTCACTCTAATGTGACATTAGAGGGGTGAAAGAGAAACGACAAAGTACATTTGGCGCAAACATCAATGTTGATGCAAAGGATAGATTCCACCTCTGAGGATCTAACACCAGCTTGTAGGTTAATCCTGTCTGACCTACCCTGTGTTTACCTGGCAGTATTTAGCAGCTGAATGTCTGCTCATTTAACAGGTTACAATTCTATTTTAAGTTGTTTTTATTGCAGACATGGATGAGCAGGACTCAGCATTAGGGAAATGTTTTACTTGCTAAGTGGAAAGTACAAGGTTACAAAAACAGGCAAGAGCAGAGAAAAGTCAGGGGGGAGATTAAAACACAGAACAATGTAAGAACTAGACGGGGATTACAACCCGGAGCGAATTCTGGGAAATAAAAGCAAACAATGACCATATGTCAGGTCAGTGAGGCAGAGATGTGAGGCTGATTGGCTCAGTAGAGATGAGGGGCACTACTGATGCACCAGGGCAAGCTCATGGGAGTGGCAGCATCTCTAGGGAAAGCTTTAGAGTGGATCCTGTTCCACCCTTTTGGCCCCCACCCTGTACTTTACCCCATGTATCTCATGTGTTCGTGTCATTTTTATCATATAAGAGCATTCTGGTCCTTCATACAAGCAAAACTCCTCAAATCTGTTCAGCCTTTCTCAAAACTATGTAGTCTCAACCAAAACAATTCCTGCTACCAACGTTTTCATTTCCATCAGGTTTACCTTATTATAGAATAGTTGGACCAACATGAGCTTGATCCATAAAGTAGTGGAACATAAAGTACACTAATGATGGCGTTATTGGAACATTGAGGAGCAACATATTTGACCCTTATTTAATGAGGATACTTAAAATGTAAATGCCTGCAGATAAAATTAAGCCCGTGAGTGTTGTGTAACCATGTGAATAGTAATAATCTGGTCTGTTGTTTCCAAAAGTTGCATTCTGCATTCAAAACACTTTTGCTGGTTATTTTCACAGAAGTTCACGATCATAAATGCCTGGAAGTACTTCAGCATAGCTTTAGGGGTATTGGTTTGTTTAATTATTTGATGTTATAGAAGAAAAGGTCACTCGATTCCTCGAGGTCTCATAGTGAAAACGTTTCTTTTACAATATGAGCAATCTATATGCATCTCCTATATAAACCTCTTGTTTTGTTCTTTTGACAAAGCCGTGTGCGTGCTGCTTCAGGCAGACATGCCTGCTGGGTACAGGACATCCCTTCAGATAAAAACTAGCACATGCACATTTCAGTATCCAGTATTACCATATATATATATATATATATATATATATATATATATATATATATATATATATATGTGTGTGTGTGTGTGTGTGTGTGTGTGTGTGTATTACTCAAGATCTTCCACTGAGACAGAGATTCATGAACACTTTAATCACATTTCTGGCACCAAAACTGGTTCCAGTAGAAATCGTAGGCTGCGTGAAGGGAGTAGACCCTCCACAGCCATGTTTGCTTCGTCAAAGGAAATCAGAGCAGATCTACTGCTGTTCGTCATTAAATAACCAGAGAAAAGCATTTGAAGCTGATACCCAGGTGAGTGAGCCCTCCCCATCCAGGTTTTGCTGGCTCTAAAACAGGCTGGTCTAATTATGGTTCCCCAAACTTTAAAAATATGATGAAACTGTTTGTAAGTCATCTGGCATCTGCAGAGGACTTCACTGTAATACAGGAGAACACACACCACCAAAGTTATGCGTTTAGGTATCTAATAACATGCCTTTTTAGAAAGTCAAACCCATTACTGTATGAATGTTTGAGAAAATGGGGATGAAATAACTTAACAGAGCAGATGTTTTTGTGTTTTTGTGTAAATTATGAGTATTGTCATTCGCAGCTAAAAAAAATCTGAGTTTTGTATCAAGTCAGTTAAACTTGTGGGATATCGATTGGGTCAGAAAAAAGCCACCCCCATTTTAACTTTTTTTTTGCTGATAAACAATAAATCAGGTTCTAATAATGCTGTAGACACGTGGAGTCATTATTCTGGCATTTTAGTGCATCTTATTTATAATGTAAATATTCTGCCTTAACCGTCGGTTGAACCGCTCTTTAGGTTAAAAGTCTACATGACATTCAAATCTGAATCAGCCATTGATGTTGGCTAAGAAGGGATTTTTGGCTGCAGTGTACTGTAGCCGAGTCTTGGCCACGTCTCCGGCTAGCTCAGCACCGGTTGCCTCGGGCAACAAGCCAATATGAAGCATGTTTTAGTTGTGTCCTAGCTCAGCAAACCTGATTTTGATCAGCAGTTGATTAACAGGCTTCTGCAGAGCTTGATGGGCTGCTGAACAGGTGAATCATCTGTGTTGGATCAGGGAAACAACTAAAACATGCCTGCACATTGTAGAAGCACTATCCCAGAAAATTTCCACAAGTTATCTGTAAGAAACTTTTCCTTGTTCCAAGCTGTATGGACAATAGAACCATAATATGTTGAAATTATTATTTTTCTCTCCTGTAAAATAAAAACAAAAAATTAGGAAGGACATATGCAGAGTTTAACAGTGAGCAGGGACAACCACACCTTTGTGGAGCGCTTCATTTTTTTACTGTTCTCTGAACTTGTTGGGAGCGCTCTGGGAAATTCGTCCGGATCCTTCCAAGCACCCATTGTCTAGTCCAGGGATCAGCTGTTGCCACTGCCCCCAGAATTAAGGAGGAAATGAAGAGGGTGCAGAGCCGGTTTTAAGGTACATCAGAGGAAACGGAGATATAAACCATTTTTACCCTCCTGGGAAATGTCCGTTCTCTGCCCAATAAGACTGATGAGCTCCAGCGGGATTACAGACGGTGTAGTCTGATGTTTTTACGGAAACGTGGATGAATGATTGCAATGCTGACGCTGAGGCTTACCTGGAAGGATTTAAACTCACGCGGGCTGACAGGAGCGTGGAGCGGAGCGGTAAGCGCAAGGGTGGGGGTCTGGCTGTGTTTATTAATGAGAGATGGTGCAACCCGGCGCATGTGACCATTAAACAAAAACTCTGCACAAAAGACATTGAGATACTGGCTGTTGGTCTCCGGCTGAGCGAAGCATGGCAGGGAACAAGGAGTTCGGAAGAAGGCGGCATCCGGGGATGCGTGGATCCGAGGAGCGGTGGCGGGGATGTGATGTGACCAAGAGGAGTCAAGTGGCGTGGCTGTGGAGTTAGGCTGCTGGTTCATGAGTAAGGTTTACTCGGGGACTGGTACACGGAATATGGACCAGGAGGAGCTCATGCATGAAGAACACATGATGACTGAGAGGTGAGAGGTGAGTGAGCCTTTTGGATAGTCTGGGAGGCGGAGCTCCGCCCAGCCGCGGGCGGGGAGCACTCATGCTTGGCTGTTGCTGGTTGAGCTCAATGAGGAGGTTCTGACAATACGCAACAACACTGTAAAAAAATTCAAGTTGGCCCAACTTAAAATAATTTGTAACCTCGCTGCCTTAAAATTTTGATTAAGGCTAGCAAATTATTTTAAGTAATGCCAACACACAACTAAGTTTATTCAACTTATAAGATCAAGTTCATCTAACTTATATTTTTGTTCATGGAACTTTCTTTTTTCAGTCAGACTAACTAATATTTTTGTTCTATCAACAACAAAATCCAAGTAACATCTACTAACCTTTGACTCAGGCAAACAAATTATTTAAAATAATTTCCACTCACAGCTAAGTTGAAATGACTTGAAATATTTTGTTAGCCTTAATCAAAATATTAAGGCAGCGAGGTTACAAATTATTTTAAGTTGAGTCAACTTTAAAAAAAAATTTTAACATTCATCAAAAAGACTTAACTGCTGTGGTCAAAGATTCTAAAATGACAAGTCAAAATGCTATTGAGATTAACTTAAAATATAGGCAACCAAGTAGAGGCTTGGGACAGTTTCTGTAAATTTATTTAAACATTTTAAAATAAATTCAGAACACTAACATTTTTTTATAACAACATATCTTTAGACAAAACAAAACCGATGACGCTTGTTTCCTACTGTGTACACCTTTTTGTTGGAGAAAATGTAAAAGACAACCAAAACAATTATTCTAATACAGTTAGTACCAGTTGTCAGGTACAGAAGATTAACATATCCATGTTCTTATGAAGAACTTGTAAAAGTGCATCAGCTTGGGAACATCACTTAATAAATGGCACCAGAGTCCAGATGTGCATCTTTATCAGATATGATCTACATTCATGGCTGTGTCCTTTTAGTAGCCATCAGTAGTTCAATGAAGAAAGTTCTTCTATATGAAGAGTGTTTTTAGGAAGTGAACCCAGGCAGAACACAAGTCTACCGCAATTCCCAGAAAGAGCCGCTGAAATACCTCAAAGGTGTATTTTAGGTCCTTTGGATAGTTCAGATTCAGAATGTTCATCAGTCTCATCAGTGTCCTCAGGGCAATGTCCTCACGTAGGTGATGGATGGTGTTGGTGTCCACAACAAATGCCAGATCACTGTAAGCAGCTGGACG
>SSNS01000747.1:112500-205518 GCA_006937985.1 Aphyosemion australe | reverse complement strand
GCAAGTAAGAGGTCAAAAAGATGAACGATTTTGTGAAAAAAATGAGGATTTGAAGCATTTTCCATTCATTTCAATGGGCTGAAATATCGCAGAAAAAGCTGAATATCTCGGAAACGGTTCAAGATATCAATACCAAAAGTCATAGCCGGAATGACCTGAACGAGCTGAACGGTTTGATACCAAACTTGTTGAAATAGCTGAAAAATTGTTGAAGAAGAAGCGGTCCAAAAAAGTGTACGGAATCTGAAAAATGGAGGAGGAGAAACTCAATACTTTGAATGCTTTCCAAGCATTCAAACTAATAAAGAGAAACAGGAAAACAATAGTTTGAATGCATACTGCATTCAAACTAATAATAACCTGCAAACAAAATAGTCTTTAAAACATTTAAACCGCTTGTTTTATGGATGGAACGATGATTCGGCTGCTGTGGAAAAAAGAGGATTCACACAACTTTTGGGTGGGATTTTTTTTTAAATTACCCATGCATGTGAACAGAAGACAGCAACACGTGAAAAAGTTTTTGTTTTTTTCTTGTGAAAATTAGTTAACAGTAAATCTCCGCCTTAAAACAAACATCCAGTGTTTCGTTCGTCTGCTCTCCCTTGTTTACTTGGTCATAAATTTAGATGAAGTTATAAATTTAAATGATATAGCAGTTATTACCTTACATTTTTATTATATTATTAGTTATGCATTTTAAATTGTCCACAGTGTTACATATTTTTAGATTTAAAGGTGGTAGTTTTTAAATAATCAAATATAAATGATGAGAATTTGAGCATTTTAATAAATCTGAGCAGATTAGAAATATCCTATTTTCATGAAAGTGTGGACAAGCTCAAATGTTCAAAAGGCTTTTTTATTAGTGTTTTAAAGTAGCTCTCCAGAGTATTTCTTTTATCTGATGGCACCATCTAGTGCACAGCAAATTTAAGTGTTAATTTTTGGGTGTTGGTCCAATTTAACACTAATAATAGTTAATTTAACACTAAAAAATGGTTCATTTAACACTAAAAGAGTTACATAGTTGATATGTAACACTGAGATGAGAGTCAAACCCAAGTGTTAAAAAGGAGTGTTTCCTAATCAACTCTGTAGGAGTAATTTTGGACAAAATAACTCCTGAAAAGCTAACTCTGAACTCCCACAGTGGCTATAACACCTGCAGAGTTAATTCGCAGACTCCACCCCTTTATTCAAAAGTTGGACTGGTAGTGACTGATTGGCTGCAGAGAGCTGCAGTGGGCAAGGTGCATTGTGGGAGTCATGTTTTTAGGTAATTTGTTCTATTTTGTTTTTTGGGGGGGAGTTGTGTTGTTCTTAGTTATTACTTTGTTCACTGTTGCAAATGTGGTGTTACTTGTTGTGTCATGTTGGCACCATAAGTGAGGAGGCTGGTCACAGGAATGGCACTGCTGTGCCGTTCCACTGTCACAATAAAGAAGTAGAGCATGGTTCACACTAGATGCTCAGGACTCTGCTCCTTGTGTTCCTCTCACTGGCTGTCCACAGTCATGAGGGGTACAGAGCATGAGTTAGCTGGTGTTTTTCAGTGTGGCTGTTACACAACAACATGCTCAAATTAACACCGTCAGAGTTGATTTCAACACTTTTAAAGTGTCTATATGGGTCCACACCAGTAGGAGTTAATTTAACTCTTTTTGGAGAGTTGGTACTTCAACTCTGATTTAGTGTCAAAAATTAACTCTTCTGGAGTTAAAAATGTAACTCCAGAGTTAAGAGTTACTATATTAACTCCAACACTGGTGTTTAATTGTCAACTCCAGAAGAGTTGGTTTTTGACACTAAATCAGAGTTGAAGTACCAACTCTCCAAAAAGAGTTAAATTAACTCTTTCTGGTGTGGACCCATATAGACACTTTAAAAGTGTTGAAATCAACTCTGACGGTGTTAATTTGAGCATGCTGAATTTGCTGTGTGGATGACAAGCCTATCGCACCAATAGTCTGTGGACTCGGTAATTTAAGATGGCGACTGCACGTTTCTTGTTTATGAATGTTCTGTAGCTGACAAACAGAGATAAAACACGTTGTTTTACAAGTATTATTCTCATGTCATGTTGTGTTTTCATATATTTATATTTTAAAGACTTACTTGTCCGTGAAAAGTTCATCAACGCTGCATCAGCCGAGGTACTTCCTTAAATTTGAAGCACGTAAGCGGTAGTCTAACACTATTGGTTAGTTCTGGTCGGCGCTCAGTTTCCTATTGCATGGATTTTACGGGGATAGAGAACCCTGGTCTTGGAGAGCTGCTATCCAGCATGTTTTAGTTGATTCCCTGCTTCAACACAGTTGTTCACCTGTTCAGCAGCTCATCAAGCTCTGCAGAAGCATGTTAGTCACCTGCTGATTAAAATCAGGTGTGTTGAGGCAGGGAAACCTCTAAAACATGCTGGATAGCGGCTCTCTAGGACCAGGGTTCCCTACCCCTGCAACAGGGAAAATCAGTTTCCCTGCTAAGGCTAAAAGGAGATGTGATTGTGTCCACGTTTCTTCATATTAGTGCTAATCATCAAAAATCGAACCCACATAAAACATCACATGTAATTACAGGTCCACCATCTCTGCGTTGCTACAACTACAACAGCAGCTTCTACAGTTTTGTGGAGGGCTCGTTGTTGGGATTCCAGTTCCCCAACCTGACGACCTTCCTGTCCCTCATGCCTCAGGGCCGACTGTACCAGGTAAGCTGGATTCTCTCAGGAACAAACGCATGCAACTACACAGCAAATTCAAAAGTGTTAATTTGGGGGTATTGGTCCAATTTAACACTAAGAATAGTTAATTCAACACTAAAAGAGTTATATAGTTGATATGTAACACTGACATGAGAATTAAACCCGAGTGTTAAAAAGAAGTGTATCCTACTAAACTCTGTAGGTGTCATTTTGGAAAAAATACCTCCTGAAAAGCTAACTCTGAGCTCCCACAGCATGTTAAGAGTTACTATATTAACTCTAACACCGGTGTTAAATCGTCAACTCCAGAAGAGTTATCCAAGGGGTTCAAATGAAGGCAACTGGACCTCTTTGGTTTCTTGTAGACGTTTCGCTTCTCATCCGAGGAGCTTTGTCAATTCTGACTGGAATATGGGAGGGTCGATCTTATAAACTGTAGCTGTCTATTGTTGACCCTAGACACTTTAGAAGTGTTAAAATCAACTCTGACAGTGTTAATTTGAGCGTGCTGAATTTGCTGTGCAGAGGCAAAATGATAAATGTTGTTATTTCTAATCTTCTAGCTGGTGAACTCCATTCCTCCGTCACAACTTGCGGATTTCCTGCGACGCCCACATGTTGTGGACGATGATGCTAAGCTGTGTGAGCTCTACAACAACTATTACCAGACACCCATGTTCCTGGCGACCGTACGTACCAATGAGAAATAATCAGGGACATATTAGAATGAGATAAATATGAAAAACTGTGTAACCCCTGCAGGAGTCTCTGCCGGCGGAGGTTCAACGGCCCACTCTGCCCTGCGTGTGGCCCATGGCCCTCAGCAGCCACAGCAGATCGGAGGTCAATATTTGGTTTAACCAGATCCTACCAAACTACTTCGTCTTCCTCACAAAGAGTCTGATCAGTCCAGCAGCCACAGCCAACACCTCATGCTTGGCCTTCCAGAAGCTGTACGTCCTTACCTGACTTTACTCTGTTGAGGTGCTTTTTGTGTTTGTGTCCAACAATTACTTTGTTCTTTTTAGTGTTTCGGTTCTTGGTCAATTCAACTACACTGCAGCAGATTTTGGGAAGCCAGATGTATTTAATAGCATCACATCCTACCTCACTACAGGTCAGTCTGAATGTTCTAACTTCTTCTGATGATCGTTTCTTATTTTACATCTTTTTAGATTTGGAAATAAAACAAATTACATTCTCTGTGACATGAAAATTATTACTTTTTTAGATTTTTCATGGAAAAACAACAAAATGTTTACATTTCAACAACTGCTTAGATTATAGATTTGTAACTTTGAGTGGTAGTTAAGATCTATTGACCTAATCTTATACCTATTGAGAATTTTTAGCACAATTTTAGTTAAAAAAAATGGAGATCAGCTATGAGCAGATTGATGAGCTAACAGCTAGTTTGGTTCCAAAGTGGGGTGCCACCATTTTTAGACATTTGTAATCTTAAAAGTCTCATGACAGCTTGTGCAAACACTGATTAATAAATATTTAAATAGCCCAAATTTCACCCAGTATGCTTTCATCTACATTGAAAAATCAACATTAGCACAGGAGCTAGCGGTTTGTGTCACTTCCTGTTCAGTTGAAGTTCTTAGTCTTACATTTATGGCAATGTTAGCAAAGGATTATAAAACAGCATTTGCATGAACTTTTACAGATTTTTTTAAAGCCATACTATGCAACTTTTTCATATTTTTAAATCATTCTCTTGAGCCCGTTTGTGCTAAAATGACCCTTTACAGGGTTAATGAAATGTCACTCAGACCCCCAACGCCCTCTGTGGCCAGAATACCGCACTTGCAACTTCAGAGTTGCGATCCGGTCCCTGTTGGTCTTAGTAAAGTGGAGCTGACATACCTGGTGCTGCAGTCTGCTTCCAGCATGTTTCCTGCATGTTTTAGATCATGAACACAGCTGATTTGTTTGATTTAGTGATGAACCGCTCCTGTAGACACTAATGAAGGCTGAGGAGACATTTAGCAGTTAGATTAAGGTGTTAAAAAGACGAACGCACAGCAAGGAGATAAGTTTCACTTTTGCTTTCACTAACAAACACTAGAGGGTGCTAAAAGCAAGCCAAAACTGCTGAGTGTCAGAAATCATCTTTATTCCTTCATTCTACGGTGTTTCAGAGATCATTCTAGAGGCTGTCAAAAGACCATGACTATTTATCTAGAGAAAACAATTCTCCATTTAAATATTTGTGATTTGTTGTTTCAGCGTCCACACCAAAGTGCTACAACTCCAGTGACCCAGAGCTAAACTCTACAGCTTGGTTTGTGGAGTACATCGGCCCGTTCATGCCTTTCCTCACTCTGGAGGCCCTGCAGTCATTTGGATCTGAAGCGGTACAGAATCAGGATCTTGGAGATTGTTTTTCACTAAGGCCTGAAAGATTTGAGACAAAACATTTGATTGTTTCTTCTCCCTCCAGGTTATCCAGGTTTTCACCGTAAATCCTCTGAACCTTGCGCTCCTCAACCACTCAGCTTTACCTCAGAACCTCACCAACTTCTACACTCAGCTGGTTTATCAACAGGACAGTAACTTCAACCCCTTACTGTGAGTTAGAGATGCTAAAGATGAGCCCCACTCACAACAACCCCCCCAAACGTCTCCACACATCAATCAGTCATGTTTCATAGAAAGAAATTGTTTCTAATTCTCTTTGTAGTCTTCCTCTTTACTGTCGCTGCGTTGCTCCGGGCTTAGCGTTCACCCAGCTGACGGCAGCAGAAAGCATGGTTGTTCTGCAAAACTTCACCAACGTCTGCACAAACCCAGATCCACAGGTAACAGACTCAGAAATATTAGCATCTGAGAGACAATTCAAGGAAAAATCAGATAGAAGGAATTACTGGTGAAACCATTTTCATTTTTGCCATTTCTAAACATTTCTTTGATTATTTTGTTGTCAATTTAATTTTAAGCACAGGAAGCAGGATTATTTTTCTGTTTTTATACAAATATACTTTTGTTTTTTCTTTATTATAACTTTATTACTCTGGTTGGAACTGGACATCTTTGGCCATAAATAGGTTTTCAGCCCAATTAAGCTGATGCAAAAATAATAATAATAATAAAGCCAGAGTTTCTTTTCTTGTGTGTTTGTAGATTTTTGCCGCTTTATCGAGCAACTTTGGTGACAACATCGATGCCTCAGTCTTTGCTGCGCTGGGTAATGAAAGCATCAGCATCTCTGCAGGTCAGCTCAGTGCGATAAAGCCCGAGGACCTCAAGAACTCTCTAAACATTCTGGCCAACGTGATGGGCTGGAGCGAAGGACAGGCTATAGTCATCATCCAGTCCCTGGTGTCTTCAGGGGTTTTCCAGGTAGCTTCACACAAGTCAGTTTAAAACATTTTGTTATCGTTATCATCGTTGTAAACTTTTATTTTTAATCCCATTAGATCAACAGCTCATCTTCACTGTTGTCTCTGGGCTCTCTCGTCATGGGCATTCCCTCCAAAGTGTTTGTCAGCATCAGCGGTGCCCAGATCCTAATGGCATCCCAAAACCCCTCCATCGTGGGGAACTTGATGTCTGCTCCAATGGTTGTCCAGCAGGCATTTGTCTATAAGGTATGGCACTATTATTGATACAAACTATTAATGATTTCTTCAGCTTTTGTTTTTTGTCAGTTAATTATTTCAGAACAAAATATGAATTTCAATATCTTTCAAAAATAAACAACCTGAATAAACAAAAAAATGCCATTTTCACATAATAATTTAATTAAGGCTATCCAACCAACCTGGTTCTGTGTGGAAAAAGTAACTGACCCCTTGTTAAAACATGCATTAACTGTGATCAGTCCCATTAACCTAACTGTAAGAGGGCAAATCATTTTTCACAGCACTAGATATGAAAGGTGAGCTTTCATACTGGTGAATTTTCGGCAACATTTTCTTTTCTCTCCCTTCTAATTCTTTAATTTATCCACAAAACTTAATTTAGAGAAGCCACAGATCCCTCCTGCATCAAACAGTCATTACATTACATTTAGTTAGGGGTTCAAATTATGAGATTAATTGAGATTAATTAATTACAGCCACATTTAGTGCACTATTTTTTTTAATTGAGTTAATCTCATTTTTAATCTATTACTTTACTGGGACTTTTCTAGCCCACCTGTTGGGATTTTTTATTTGAAATTTTGATTTATTTTATGTAATTATATTTATATTTAAAGCCACAATGTGTAATATTTTTACCTGTTTACTACCAAATTCTGTGCATCCAGTGCACAAACTTGTCCTTTTTCATTAATATTTCTCACCAACATCAATTCTAAATATTCCTCTCAGCTTCAAATTTTACATTTTTAATACATAAATTGTGGTCGACGCTCCATGGTCATCCTCCATCTTGAAATACGGTAGCTATTTAGGGACATACGAGCTCTGAGTTACGCGTTTGCACTATGACTGTAACCTGAAAGAAACAGCAGAGGGCAGCAGTGCGCCGTGGAAGCATGGCGTCTGACAATGCAACTAAGAAGAGACGAGACTAGCTGCTACACCGTTGCTGTACTTTGTTAGTTTGAATAACAAACAATGAAATCAAAAGACACATCAAATATGTCAGGTCTTATTGATTTCCAACACTCAGCAGCCGCATATGATGAGAACCCCGCCCGCAACAGCTAGACACCAGCCTCCAAGTGTGGTTTATGACTCACCTCAGCTGATCTTTTCTTCATAATAAAGCTCCCAATCCGGTCCCAAAGTATCAGTTCCAAAGTCCTTCTTCAAGAAAGCTCCTTCTATTAAAGTCTCCTCTCTTACCGCAGCCTGCCGTGTCTCTCCCAACGGTGGTCCGCTAGCCGGTAGCCATGTTAGCATTAGTTACCGGTACTTTATTTCCACAGCGTGTCCCCGGCTCCAGCCAAACCTCATCGGCTATCCGATCGCTAAACAGCCAGTGGTTGATGTTAGCTCCATCTCGATCCTCACTGCGGCGCACACCGATCAGCTGATGGCTAACCGGCAGACTCTTGTTTACTCCGCTGCTCTGATCCACATGACACCGGACGCCACAGCTGATGCCTTACCTCCTCCGTGTGTGAATCGGTGACAGGCAGCTATGCTAGCTTCCTTCAGGACTGGTAGGTTGATACAACAGCTAACAGCAGTGTTTCCCCTAGAAATGTTCACAGCCGTGATGTTTGTTGACTAAGGGGGGTGTAGGATAGCGCCGCCTCGTCGCGCGGGGGGAGGGGGGGCTACGTGTGGCATTATGCATTAAGACTGAACACTCATTAAAAAATGTTTTTTACCTGCTTGAGTAGTTATATGCTTTGTGTGGGTTAGGCTACAGAGACTGGAAATAAATCAATCTCATGCTTTTTTATAAAAAAACGAACCAGATAGCTGGAGTGAACGCTGGAGTTGTTGCCTTTTTGAGTGGGCCACCGTAGCTGCAATACTTACTCGAAACTGCATGGCGCTAAAGAGTCGCAGTTTTTACCATGATTTCTATGAATATCACTGATAGGGCCTTTAACTAACATGCCATACCACATGTCAGATTTTATGAAAAATATTTAGTGATAAACTGTCAGTTTTGATATGCTAACTTACAGCTCTGTAATTTACAGGTCAATTTTAATTTTAGATCAATGTTTTAGTAACAAGTTCTGTGATCACTATTTGCATAGCTCAAAAAAGCGTTCCTTGATGTGTAACTATATGGACCTGATGTTAGTCTGCCACAATAATGTAATGAATTTTAATAAAAATACATCAAAATGAGGGCTTTTCTCAGTCATTAGTAGGTGAGATTAAAAAAGAGATTAGATTAATTAATTACAGGTCATAATTAATTAATCTAAAAAAATTTAATCTCATGACAGCGCTACATTTAGTTCTCCTGCAACTCACAGTCTCTCTCTTTCTGTCTCTCGCTATATCAGATCATATCGGTGAGCAGCACCAGTGAAACGATCCTACAGAACGTTCCAGATCAAATGGCCACTGAGATCCCTCGAGTTCTGCTGCAGGGGTTTACAGACAGCAGCAGCGTTGTCACCATGCTCAACAAGAAGACATGGAACCCCCAGCAGGTGAGGAGTTTTGTCAGTAAAATGTGTTCATATCTTCATGTTGTGCATGTTGGTGAATAAAGGTGTTTCTGTGATTTTAGGCTGTGATGTTCTTTAATGTCATAGCTGTGGAAAATGCCACAGCTGAGCTGGGAAGTCCAAACAAGTGAGTTTAAATGAAGTTTCTTTGGAGATCTGATGGATTTCAGTGCAGGTGGCAATGAATGAAGTTTAACGTGCAAAGATTACAGTGAGTGTGTGTGTTGTTTGCAGTTTGTCCTCCTCTGTGCTGCAAGGGTTCACATGTACGAGTGTGAGGACGATATCGGTGGTGCAGATTAAGAGACTGATCAGAGCCTGTCGGAGGGCAAACCAGAACAAAGTCTCTCTGGTGGAGACTCAGGTGGGTAGAGGCTGCTGGGATAATAATGTTTGAAGTGACAATTTAGGGGTAAAGTTTGAAAATTGACAAAGTATAAATCAAGACTGTTAGGGTTTAAATTAGTCTGCCACAATGGAGAAATATTACAGTGCCTGTTTGGTGATGTTGAGAGAAAAAAAGTATCTCATGGCCACGGCTTATTAAAGCTGTTATAACGAATCTGCAAACAAGCTAGGTTCTGAACGCAAACACGGTCATGGGACACTCACCCCTCCCCTTGGGTATTTTCCCTGAGATACTTCTGCAGGTACTGGAAACTCGCGATGCCGGAGGACACAAGAGAGCGCTAAACACCAGTTTTCTACGTCCAAACGTCTTTCGTTGTTCGTGACTTCAAATGGTTCAAGTGGCGAAGCTCTCGATTTACTGGTCGATCTACGTTCCTACCCTCATATATGGTCACGAGCTTTGGGCAGTGACTAAAAGATCGAGATCGCAGATACAAGCGACTGAAATTAGTTTTCTCCACAGGGTGTCTGGGCTCTCCCTTAGAGATAGGGTGGGAAGCTCGGTCATCCGGGAGGGGTTTAGAGTAGATCCGCTGCTCCTCCACATCGAGAGGAGCCAGTTGAGGTTGCTCGGGCATCTGGTCAGGATGCCTCCTGGACGCCTCCCTGGTGAGGTTTTCGGGCACGTCCAACTGGGAGGAGACCTAATGGAAGACCCAGGACACGCTGGAGGGATTATGTTTCTCAGCTGGCCAGGCGTTCCCCCGCGACCTGACCCCGGATAAGCGGTGCAAAATGAATGGATGGATGGACTTCAAATGGTGTTTTTCTTTTTGGGATGAAGTGGTAGCAGCTGGCTGTTTCTCCTTCTTTGATATTATTGAGAACCTCTCACACCAGTGAGGTTCTGTTGCTAAATATGCGAGTGCGTAATGAGTGGAGAACCAAGGGAAGTGCAGAAGTGTGGCGGTTTGGCGAGACCGACAACTGGATGGTCCAATGGTTGCTTTTGGTTCGAAAAGTGTTATTAGTGGAGGTTTTTAGACAAATGTGAGAGAACCACTTCATTAATTTATTCATAGCTATACAAAGTTAGAACATTGTTAAGAAGCTTGAAAATTATTTTAAGCTAATGTGTTTTCCAGATTCTTATAGCAGCTTTAATGCGTGGCCACAAGTTTTTTTTCTCAGTGTCACCAGACGGGTTAGTAGAGGAATGAAGGACAAAATAAAACACATTCTTCTTTTTATCTCTCTTTTCAGCTGACATGTATGTACAACTACATGAAAGGAGATCCAAACGCCACCAGCTTTAATTTATACCCTCCTGATATGCTGCTGTACTATGAGTAAGAGAGTGTCATTATTTGGTTTCATTTTAGGTTGAATACAGATTTTAATTTAGTAATATGACTGTTTTCTTATCTGTGTCCTCTTTTAGCTACTCACTGGTGCCACAGAGCAGCTGCAGGTCCTATTTTACGCAACTAGGCAATGCAGACTTTTCCATCTTCTCTTCGGTCCTCAGCTACAAGCGGACTGCTCTGTTTGTAAATGCCAGGAGCTGCCTGGTGAGATGCAAAACAACAATAAATAAACTCTGTAATAAATGCATGGTTTTCTTTAAACAACTAAGAGCAACACCATTAATTAATTCAAATGCAAAACTAAATTTAAGGCTATATCAGATGGTGACTCATCACCCAAAATAAAAGCTTTTTAATTCTTACTAACTGATTATTGCATTAGGCAAACTGATTGCTATATTTCAGGCATGGTACTGCTTGGTGTCAAAAAATAAACAGACTAGTTTTTTTGCACTTTGGTTAATTTTGCAGCTTTGAGATTTGTGGGTCTGATGGAGTCAAAATACTTTTCAATACACAGTAAATGTAAATTCTGTTCATTCTTTAAATGTTTACGTTAAGCTATGTTCTGATCATCCATCCTAGGGTATAACGAACACAAGCCTAACTTTGGACAACATATCCGTTTTGGGAAATATGTGCTGCGTGCTGGATGGATCCTACATCGTAAACTCTGACCCGTCAATCTTGGAGACGCTGAAGAACTGCCCGGATCTCAGCGCTGCTCAGATAGCTGCAGTTGAAGCTCTGCTGACCAGCGGGAACACTACATATGGGTGCGCCTGCAGCAGCTAAATGAACAGTTAAAGCCATACTATGCAATGTTTTCATATTTTTAAATCATTTTCTTGAGCCAGTATGTGCTAAAATTACCCTTTACAGAGTTAATGAATTATCACTCAGACCCCCGCCGCCTTCGATGGCCAGAGTATCGCACTTGCAACTTTAGAGTGGCAGTCTGGTCTGTTGGACTTAGTAAAGTGAAGCTGACATACCTGGCGCTGCAGTCTGCTTCCAGCATGTTTTAGATCATGAACACAGCTGATTTGTTTGATTTAGTGATGAACCGCTCCTGTAGACACTAATGAAGGCTGAGGAGACATTTCAGCAGTTAGATTAAGGTGTTAAAAAGACAAACGCACAGCGAGGAGATAAGTTTCATTTTTGCTTTTGCTAATGGACACTAGGGGGTGCTAAAAGCAAGCCTAAACTGCCAAGTGTTCCTTTAATGTTCCTTATTTAGCAGAATCAGTTCAAGCAGCCTTTAAAACAACATTATTGTTTTGTTTTTTAACCAGAGTTCCTTCATCCTGGAATGGGAATACTCTGGTTAACCTGGGGATGCTGCCTTTGTATTTAACCTCGACTTTTTATAGCAACTTTAACAAAGTGAGTAGCAGATTTGGCTTTAGCAGAGAATCCATCCGGTGGTGTTGGATTAAGGTGGCTCATGAATTCCTGTTTTTGCTCTTTCACAGCAAACGAAGCACACTTTCTTGAGTTATTTCCTGAAAGTTCTCAGTAAAAGCGGAGTGAGCAAACAAAAAACAAGAATCCTCAAGGAACAGATAAGATTGTCTCTCACAACTCGATCGAAGCGGGCAACAGGTCAGTCCACTAACAGCTGCTCACGTTTTTGTCCAGGTGTTTCAGATTTTAACATTTCATTTTCCTGCCTCAGTCACTAATTGCACGGTAGGATTAATCAGCACAGTGACCATCAGCGATAACACCTTCCCCTTCGACTACAGCGACATAAACCAGTTCAACAGCTGCCTCAGTGCTGCGGTTGTCAAAGAAAACTTGGAGGCCATCGCTGCGATGGCGGATCAAGGGGATTACCTCAACATTGTTCTCAGCAAGCTGCGACAGGTAGGTGACGTTGCTGAAAGTGGCTTAAGGAAGAATTTACCAGTTTTTTCATGTGTCTAAAATAAGATGATCTTAAAAATCATAAAATTAGAGGAATATATTTATCTTTACGTGAAAACGTCGCAAAACTGTTTCAAGGTACTTTTCTATAAGTAGCTTTTGAATGACACAGAATTTAGTGATTTGGTAACACTTAAGAGTCCCTTAATTAACGTTATTTAGTGCATTATTAAGCATTAATATTTTAAATAATGTAGACTAACCATATTATGTAATGAATTTCTAAGCAGACACCCCCCTGGCCCTTTGTCCTAACCTTAAGGACACTTAATAGGTAACAATAACAGTAACATTAATAAAGGGGCCCTTTGTTTATTAATGCTTAATAATGCACTAAGTAATGTTAATAAAGGGACCTTTTATTGTAAATTATTACCTGTGATTCTTAATATGATCAAAAAATGCCATAAATCTACTTTTGCAACAAAATAAGTAACACCTAGGGAACATGCTTGTAGGCTTACAACTCCAGCATCCCAGAAGACCAGGTTCAGGTCTTGGGCCCAGCATCCCGCGTGGCTACAATCAATGACATCAATATGTGGACCATCACTCAGATCGACACGCTTGCTGCTTTGATGGACTCGTCAAATGGGGCGTGGGACCCTACCTTGGTGAGCCAACATGCTAAATGTAGTGCACATATTTTAGAGACTGTTTTGTTCTCATCAGTACTTGTTTCTCCAGGCTAACGCCATCATCACTAAATATCTGAGTGTGGGAGGGAACACACTCGGCAGTGCAGAGCTTAATGTCATCGGAGGACCAAACCTGTGCTCCCTGTATGTTGGCGTTCTCCACAACATTTCTCAGCAAAGCATCAAGTAAGAACTTTGTATCTGCTGGATTTCTACACTCATGGATTCCATCAGATGTTTTAGAGCAAGAGAAGTTAGCATACATATGCTTATGCTAACTTCTGTTTGATGTCCACTCAGAAATGCAGATTATTTGGATGTGTCCAATTGCACTGGAGACAAAGTGACAGAGCTGTTCAACATCGGCAGCCAAGCATTCGCCAGCACCACTCGCGCGGCTGTCTCTGTGACCATATACCAGCTTCTGCAACCATACATGAGTAGGCTCAAACACACACACACACACACACACACACACACACACACACACCTGATGCTTTGTTTGAAAACACTAACAGTAAATTTTTTCATCTCACAGGTGGAGCCAATGTCAATTTTGTCAAAAGTTTGGTGGCCGCCAATATAAGCATGGACCTGCCCACTTTCACAAGTTTGAATGGGACCATTGTACTAGTAAGTGTTGTAACTGGCTTCTATCTGATTCCCACCTTTGTAACGTGACGTACTTAATGCATGATTTCTACTCTGTTTTGTGTGTTTGCACCTGAGTTTAAAATTGCTCCTTTTGGTTTCCTTTAGAATTTGACGGTCAGTGAAGTTCAAGGTCTCCTTGGTACCAACCTGCCGCAGTTGAAGGATTACGAAAACCAAACCCTGGTACAGCTTTGGATCTCCAATCAGTGGCAGTCACAGCTTGACACACTGAATATAGGCCTCGTGGGAGGCAGGGCTGGTCCTGTAACTGTTGGTGGAACCACAACCGCAGCCAGCTCGACAACGCCATCCTCAGGTTCTACCACAACCCCATCAACAACCTCCACCACTCCATCCTCCAAAACCACAACTCCATCATCAATTTCAACCTCAACTGCAAGCACCACTAAACCTACCGCTTCATCAACTATTACAGCTTCCACCACCAAACCTGCTACCATAGGTGAGTCTTTAAAAAAGTAGTGTTGTGTAGAAACAATATTTAAAGAAGCAATTTATAAGAATTCTAGTTAAATAATCACAAAACAGTCTAATGTTTCAATCACGTTGGAAGGAAGGTTACATTGAAATCGATTTCATTCTCAGCCGACTGGGGGGTGTCAGTTTTTCTTCTTTCAAAAAGAGGGACGTTAGGGAGCAAACGCTGCTATGCCAGCATTTGTATTTTGGCAGCAATGGGCAAAAAGATCCAGAGTTGTTTAAAGAACCGAAGCCAGTTAACAGGAGCGACCCAGAAGTTATTTCTTGTACCCCTAAGAAGTCATAATAAACATTTGCCAAGCCAAGCAACTAATTGAGAACCACTGGTATAGTTCTACAACCCCCCAAGGTGCTTTACAACACAATCAGTCATTCACCCACACACACATTCACACGCTGGTGGCAGTGAGCTACAACGTAGCCACAGCTGCCCTGGGGCGCTCTAACAGTAGTGTAATAAGTGTAGTAAGTGCTTCCTGCCGTAAAACACCCAAGAGTGCTAACACCAGATATGACAGTAGCCCTTTTTATAAAACAATGCCGCCAATTTGCCGCAACGCCGATGCGGCACCTGGGAGCCTAAGGTTGTTTATAAGAGCTCAGACCGTGGCGGTAATGTTGCACAATCATATCCGTTTTATAAAAGATTACACGATGGCGACATAAAGGAGGTATGGGGGCGGTCTCTGCACTGTCGCGGACTTCCGTTTATCTTGGACATAACTTGCTTTTTATTGCGATAGAAGCCGTGCTCCTTAAGTTTTTTTTTCCCAATCAGCTACAGGTGAGTGTCCTCCACCATCCCTGTGAACTGTCAGATGATCTGAGCTGCAGATCTAACGGAGAAAAGCTCCCGGAGCTCCGCATCGCTCCAGTTTATCATCTCAGCTGGTTCTGTTTACAAAACGAAACTTATGCCCGTGTTTACTTTCATTTTCAATATAGTTCCCAGCCGGAGCTTGGTATTAATTCATCACATGGTCATGACACCACCCTCTGTTGCGCCAAGACATAATGTGCGTTTATAAGACTGGCAAAACCGCAATATTACCGCTATATTACTATCAAGTGTGGTGCCACGAATGCCGCAAAATTCCCGCAACATGATGCCGCCATGGGGCATTCATAAGACACACGTTGCGGTAATATTACGCTGATTTGCCGGCTTGGTGTGTCTTATAAAAAGGGCTAATGTGTTTATCTACTTATCAACTTACTGTGTATGACTCGTCTTCGCTTGTCATCTAGAATCTTCTGGCGCTGATCCGTAAATGGCAACAGCCATGAAACTCACGGAACGGCAGTGAGAAAGTGACGTTTTGCTTAGAAAAATAGACTGCAGTAACCAAATTTGTCTTACTTCATTCTTACATATTGCACCTTTAACTGCTTATTTTGATTTTGTTCTTCTCTTAAAACATTAATCATGTTTCCTTTTTGCTTGAGTTTGTTATCTTATCTTCTTTTTGGATGGAGACATAATTGATTAGCCTAGCGCCGCTAGCTTTGTCACTTCTCCGTTAACAAACACAACAAAGAATTACTAAACAGCCGTAATCACTATACTGGTTTCTGTCCTGCACCACTTATTTATCTTGGCCCAGAACTAGAATACTACAACACACGAAACATTCACTGGTTGGAACCAAAATGAACATAAACACCTAAAGAATTTTTTTTAACTCAAGGTTTAAAACATGTTGGTATCTGTTACCAGACTCCAAAGTGAACACATGATTCTCTTTGTAGGTGCTGGATCTCGCATCCAAGCAGACGGTTTTTCCTTCCTGGTTCTCCTCACACTCCTCATCTCTTCCCAGCAGCTTCTAATGTGAAGAAACCACTGGGTCGTTGTTATGCATGTAGAGTGAATCACCAATTAGAAAATGAGTTTGAGCTTGTGATTTTATTTGGAAGAAATAATGTTAAAGTTACATTAATATGAAGAAAATGTTTTCTGTGCAATAATAACACAACAGATATTGTGTTCTTGATTGAAGTGTGTTTTATTTTTTGCTTTATACTGTATTTTTGTGAAAGGGGCAAATTAAACTCATTAGAACACATTCAGAGAAAGTACTGGAGTAGGGAGACTTTTCTTAAGGATCTGTTCTTTTTGTGCATTATTCTCAAACAAACTGCCTGTTTCACAGAAACCAGTTAAAAGGTGTTTTTAGCTGATGAGCTGCATGTTGGTTGTGTTTAAACAGCATCAACTTCTACAAAAGTGAGGAAAAATACTTTATTCCCTTGAAATTTATTTTTACAAGTTAAATTAAAATCTGCGAGGTTTTGAAACAGAAAATGAAGGTGCTGTTTCTGTTTTATGAGAATACATTCGTTACGACTGCAGAAGCTTTGTGATCAACCATAAATGAACTTTACAAACAACTTTGATCAGATTATTTTTACTGAAGGGAGAAAAGAGTTCAATTGTTTCGTCTTTCATCTGCGCAGTAGCGTGAATAAAGCAAAAGAAAAAACATTTTAATTTGCATAGCTGATGAAGATGCAGAGGAATTTTATTTAGGATGACACGGCTGATTGTTGAAGCTGGAACACGGGTTATAGGCGTTTGTAAACTCCCAGAACGCTCTTGCAGGTGGGACAGATGTGCTTGGCGTCTTTCAGACGGTTCACACAGAACGGGATGAGGCAGCAACCAAGAACAAACCTGAAGAGGAAAACAGACTCTGTCATCATCATCATCATCCACTTATAACACAGATGATGCAGTGAAACTGCAAAAGCATCTACAGCATGAAAAACTGGCCCAGAAAACTAAAAATAAACATGAACGTGTTCTTATTGTTTTTAAAGGTTAATTTACCAGAAAACTATTAGCTCTTAATTTGTACCTTCATGGATTGGTTAAAAATGAACTGTTTTTCCTGCTAAAGTAACATTTAATGTTAACATTAAAACAACGAGACTGAATCAAATCTGAAGGGTAACACAGCAAACTGGAACGAACTGAAACAGACTGAATAAAATTCACCTATTTGCCTTTTCTCCTGTCTGAACCAGGCTTATGGTTTCTAAACTCCCCAGACTTCTAAGAGTCTCCAGGAAATATAATCATTTGATCTGAGGTATTTATACCATAACTGGGAAAAGAGGAGTTAAATGGCACTTCTAAATAAATAGAATAGTAAAACAAAAGTGTTTGTCTTTCAAACTTGTTTTATAGACATATCAGTAATATTTGTTCATTTCAGTCACTTTTATTCAGACAATTTTAAAACTTTTTTTATATATATATATTTTGTGTGTGCATTTTTTAAAATCCCCTCTCACCCACAAAGGAAGAGTCCTCCACAGAAAAGGTAGGTGAGCAAACCAGAGGAATATTCCACCTTAGAGAGGACGGTCTGGAGACATTTAGGGCAGGAAATCTGAACGGGATCATCAGCTAACGGGCCGATCGTCACTGTGTGAAAAAAATAAAGAGGAACAAAAAGGTTTGTGCTGGAAAAAGTGAAGTTTTTCATTAAAAAACATTAAAGCTATGATGTCATCACATGATGCGTAGTTCTGTAAACCTACCCACGGGTGCTTGAATGGTCGACATTTTTTCCTGTAGATAATTAAAAATTAGAGAAAAGGTCAGTGAAGAAGTTTTCAAACATAAGAAAAGATTAATTATTGTTACATTTTAAGGTACTTGTCCATTTCTGTGTTCATACAGGATGTCAGCTCCCATTTAGTTCCAAGTGTCCAGCTACATAATCACACAAAAGCAGCAGGTTTTAGTAAAAAGTCGTACTTACACATAGGAATTTGTGGCTTCAGCTTGGAAAGTTTCCCCTCATTGCAGTTTTCCGTTGGACCACACCTTCTGTCATTCCTTCCCAATTACTCCAACTGGAGTCATGAGACCCAAACCAGACCAGCTTCATTAAGCGTCCTGCAACGTTATGATGCCTTATGATCAGATTTACTGATTTTTAAAACAACTTGCTTTAATCAAACTTTTGATTCTTATAGTTTTTATTGAAATGTTGTTTGAAAAAGTTTCAAAATTTGATGTTTGTGACCCAAAAGATCCATTTCTGGGATGTTTGTGCAGCTAAAGACAGTACAAGGTACTTTTATGGGCGTTTAAATCTCTGCACGATCTTGCTCCAAGTTACCTTTGAGGTATCAGTTCTTCATTCCCCTTCACGGTCTCTGAGGTCAGCTGATAGGATGCTCCTGGAAGTCCCCAGAACTAGACGTAAGTTCAGGGGTGGCGGGGCGTTTTCAGTAGCGGCCCCGTTGGAGCGTGCTGCCTCTGCAGATTAGGTTGGCATCTTCTCTGTCCAGAAAACCCATTTTTATGCTTTGGCTTTTAAAGGAGTCATCACCTATAATACCGTGGAAATCTATGTCCTATTATAGTCTTTTAGACCATTAAAGTAAATTGTATTGGAAAAATAAATTTTAAAATGTGATTTTTTAATCCTTTATTGTGAAGGGCATAGTTTCTCGCGAGATCACACGCGATATTTCGGCTGTCTCGGACGCACGCAGGACTGAGGAGCGCGTTGATTGGTGGAAGGAAGCAGGACGCAGCTTCAGCATCTCGCTCCAAAATAACAAAAGTTATAACTGAACTCGACCTGGCAGTGACCTACGGGATCCAACCGTGTATGTACGAGCCCGAGCCTCGTGCGTAATGGCGCCCTCGCATGTTGAGTTGGGACAAAGCAAGCTAACAGCCAGGCATCAGCTCTTATGTTGTTGTGAAGATGGAATACACAAACCGATCGGAGTTTTGTTTCCCATAACACGAATTATAACATGAGTCGTAAACGGTAAGACATCATTTATGCATTTCACGTTATGAAATGAGCTTTGTTCTGCTGGTTTGTTCGCTGCTGGTTCATAATTGTTTATATTCGACCGTTGTGTCGCCATATACGGCCAGAACTCAAGTTCTCGTGTTGGAGTGCGCGTGCTCGTAGGGTGCATGTGAGCTGGTTGAAGAAGGCAAGATTAAACAAACGCGTCAATGTTAAATATCAGCTTCTCAGCCAGTGAAAGATCATTAGGAAGCCATTATAGACATTTTTTCAAGTGGAAAAGTGGAAATTTTAGGTGATGACTCCTTTAACACAGCACAAGTCTTTTAGTTTTTATGTATTTTTATGTGTACTGTGTGCTTTGTTTTGGATTCATTTTTAATTCTGTAAAGCGCTTTGGGGAGTTTTATGCTGTTGTAAGGTGCTATTGAAATAAAGCTGGCTTGGCTAAATGAAGATGGATAACGATCCGTTCAGTTTGGAATCAGCAGCACATGACCCTGCTGCTTTAGATTAAGAAAGTTACATTTATTCTTCTCTCTCTGCATCTTGCAAATCCTCTAACCTAATCGATGCATTTCCTGTGTGATGAAACTCATTTCTGTTTTAAGAACCACAATGAAGCACAGAAATACTCAAAGACCTTTTTATTCAGTAAAAACTGGTGCAATAGTTCACATGTAAACATCTGCAGCACTTCAACCTTAATACCTGAATAGTTACATAGAAATATTTTAGTGACTTGAATGTTTGTAAAAAATAGATCAGTGTAACAAACCCGTCATTAGAACCCCTTCATAAAGAAATCTGAAATATTTCAAGTGCTCTTAAAACTGTCAATTCACTGTGAGCTTTGTTCAAAGGCTCTACTCATCCATTTAAAAGCAAAGAAAGCTTCTTTCTATCTCCTGGAAAGGATTAAACTCTAAAGAGGAGGCTGTGCAGACCGCTGGTGCTGAAAAAGGAAAATTTCACCAGAATAAAAGCATGGGTATAAATGTTTCTCCTTAATGGTTATGAAACACTGAAACGTTTCCAGTGCAGCTGATAAAAGCACGCAGCAAACTGCTTTCAACGTTTGTTAGAACAAATTTAAAGTTAATGCAGAACCTTCAAAATAAAAGCATCTGCATGCATTAAAATCTTCAGAGAGAGCATATTTATTTGCTTTAAAAAAAAGCCCAAAACATTTTATTTAACACAACAGAAATATTATGGAAAACTTGGTTTTTGTCCCACTTGTCTAATAATTAAAGATCCTTTTCTTCATCAACGTTTTGATTAAGAACGCTCACTGCAAACCGTAACACTTAGCTTCACTAAAAAATGAAAAGATTCCACAAATCAAACATAAACGTGTTAACACAGTCTTGTTTCATGGCACGAATGTTAAAGTGAAAGCTGCAGAAACCTGTTGTAGTGACTAACCGACTCATCCATATTCATCAGTGTTGGATTTGATGCACTTAGGTTTATAATAATGGGGGGGGGGGGGGGGGGGGGGGGGGGCAGCATCAGAACAGAAACGTTTAGATTTAGCACTGAATTTCCAAAACTAGCATGTTTCCATGAGTGTTTCCAAAGCACTTTGTAGGATTTGCTTTTTCCCTGTCCAATCACAGCTTTTTCTCCTCCTCCAGTCCGCCCCTTCCTTCATTTCCTTTCTTCCTCCTCTCCCGTGCAGCTGTTGGATGTCCCTGCAGACTTCATGAGGTCAAAAGGCTTTTTTTCTGTTCTGTCCGTTCCGTCTCCTCCTCAGTTTGCTCTTTAGCCTCTGTTCTGTCCTTCAGCGCCTTCAGAAGGATCCTGAGTAGTGTGTTCTCATTCAGCAGGGTTTCAGAAGTGTCCACCAGCTCCTCCAGCCGCCTCAAAGCTTCCGCCAGCTGCTGGCTTTTCTCCTGGAGCTGCTTCTCCAAGCTTTCCTCTATGCTGCGTTTGTCAAATTTCAGTTTTCGGTAATCGCGCCAGAGCTGCGCCAGCTGCTGGGACAGACGCTCGCGGGCGAGATGCAGCGTTTGAACTTCTCGCTGGAGAGCCAGAAATTCTGCGTGGAGGACGGCATTGGCTCCTTTCCTCTGAGCTTCAGCTGGTTTGTCTTCATGGCGTAAAGAGCCAGAATGCTTCAGGATGAAGCGAAGGAGATTGGGTAATGTGACCGGAAGCCCGTCGGGAAACTTCACACTAAGATGTTTCCTGAAAGAGAAGCAGGAATGACAGACGCTCTGCTTAAAGTCAGAAATAGGAGTAAAGCAGCATCTCCACCCAATCTCTGATTATCCTCACCTGTATCTAGGAAACAGAAGGATGGAGGGAACGTGATCCACCATGAACTCCCAGGGAAGGTCGTTATGCGCCACGTTCACCCTGAACAGAGTCGTGTGGACACATGGACATGTTTGTTTCTGTGGTTAGCAGCGATCAGACAACTGAGTCCATCAGAACCAGACTGTACCTGGCCACGGTGATGGTGCGGTTTCCCTGCAGTAATCTGGCCAGCCGGATGATGACGTGGTTCAGAACGGAGCAGAACCCACACCACTGGGTGTAGTAGAACAGCAACACATCCTAAAAACAAACATCTTTATCAGCTGAGAGTGTAATCTGACTTCTGTATCTAGAATCCTGAGAGCAGCTTTTTCCTCACCTTCTGATGGTCCATGATGGAGGGCAGGAAGGAGGCAGTGGTCAACTCCGTGATGAGATGTGAAGGAGAGTGCTGGTGCTCGTCTGGGTGCTTGGCTTCACCTCCACCTCTCCTCCTGTCCTCCTCCCCGACCAGATGTCTCTGCAGGAGGCTGAAGGGAGCGCTGAAGTTCCTAATGAAGGCCTCTTTAAGGAGATACACGTCATAAACAGACATCAGCTGATGTTTTTGCTCGAATAAAAACAAACATGAACTGATCACATTTACACGATTGTTCTTGTGGTATTTAAACAAGTCCAGTCAGTTATCTATATGATCATGATGAAATCCTCCTCAATAATAACAATGAACTTTACTGATGGCCTAGATCCTGATAAGTCACTCTGTGGACAACATTTAAACCAAGAGTCCTGTTGTTTGAACCCAAACACATGGTTATGTTTCTAGAAAAATATCTAATAATAGAAAAAGGCCAGAAGACAAAATAAAGCAGCAGAGTTTCAATCCAAAACAAACCGAGCCTAACCTTAAACATGAAGCCGGACCTGAAACCTGTGGAGCAGCTTGCAGATTTTAGCTCTACATAAAAAAAGAGCAACGCTGACTTTTAGGGTGTGTGCTTGCACCTTAAATGCTTACACACACAGGATTCCTTTAATAAAAGTAACGCAGAGGCTTCAGCAGAAGGAAAAATGTTTGATCGTTTTGGTTTAAAGTTGCTGAGAAAGCAGAACTTAAACCGTAGCGATCAAAGTTAAAACCACTGATCTAAGACGATGAGATCCAGAGAAAATAAAGAGAGCGGAATCTCTTCAAGCCTCTTCCTCCTTTAGGGCAGGTTGGAGAAGGACTTAGCAGGAACTAGCAGCTCTCGGCACCGTCTGGGACAAACAAAGTGAAATAATTTAAAGAAATCTCACCCAGAGACTCAGTCAGTGTGGCTGCTGGGCTGCGGTGAAGAACATAATGAACCTCATCCTTCAGGTTGACAATAGCTACAAATGACCCGTCGCCGCTCCCATCGCTTAGTGGCGAAGCGTCTCGGCCCAGAGAAGCGTTTCTGTTGCTGGGTGCTCCGAGCCTCACGGCCAGAGGCCAGTTGAGCGCAACATCCAAAAGATAAAACCTGAGCGTCCTGTTAGTCTGACAGCTTAGTCCTGTGATGGTGCTTCCATCCTGCTGAGGGGCAGCGGATGGAGGGATGGAGGAAGGAGGCGTCGGGTTAACTCTTGGCATCTCTGGCTCCTCTTTGGCGTTTGACTCATTGAGTTGAGGTTCTACTTTTCTGCAGCAGGCACTGAACTGAGTAAATGGACTGTAGCTGTTCAGGAAATTGTTACAGCCCACCGAAGTCCTGGTGTTTATGGAGATGGGAGAAGGAAGTCGTTGGAGGCAGCAGTGTTTAATACTAGTCTGAAATGAGGGAAATGAGCAGCGAACAGAGGAGGCGGGGGGACTCGGCCAGGACGCGTTGAGGCAAACCTCGCACACGTTCGTCCTCAGCTCAGGGAGTACGACCGACTGGCAGCAGAGAGAGCGAGAGGTGAAACTGTAGTTCAGGCTGGAGCGGCTGCAGGAATGATATCGCACAGCGACGTCTGCAACCTGTAAGACAGCAATTGAAAAAATAAGATACATGTAGAGCTCAAAGGAGTTGAACAAGACAGAAAAAAGTGCAAAACAAAGGCATGGCAAAAAACATGGCAGACATGTCTGAGTGACGTTCAGGAGTCAAAATTCTTCAAAGCCATGATACTTTAACAAGGAAGAAGCAGGTTATCACAGTGTCAGACGGATTTGGAACTAAATAAAAATAAATCTTGGAGTCAGATAATAAAATTATTAAATGAAGCCTAAATTTAACTTCATCCACACATTTTTGTGTTTTGCACTCATAAACTAGATTTACTTAGTCGTTTCTCACTAATCCAAAATCAAGTGAAAGACTTATTATTATAGATTTTTAAAACAAGTACAGATGAAAATAGTCATGAAAGAAAATCAGACATCTCTTATGAGGCTCTCAAAACGTAGGAAATATCAAATATCTGCTCCTAGGTTTTTAAAGGGACACTAGTCAATTTTGGCTTGTTTTTAGCACCCCCTAGTGTTCGTTGGCAAAAGCAAAAGTAAAACATCTCTCTCCTAGCTGCGCGTTTGTCTTTTTAACACCTTAATCTAACTGCTGAAATGTCTCCCCAGCCTTCATTCGTTTCTACAGGAGTGATTCGTCACTAAATTAAACAAATCAGCTGTGTTCATGATCTAAAACATGCAGGAAACATGCTGGAACCAGACTGCAGAGCCAGGTAGGTCAAGCTGAATTTTTCTAAGTCCCAACAGACCGGTCCGGCAACTGTGAAGTTGCAAGTGGAATATTCTGGCCACAGGGGGTGACAGGGGCTGGGTGGCCTTTCATTAACCCTGTAAAGGGTCATTTTAGCACATACTGGCTCAAGAACATGATTTAAAAACATAAAAAAGTTGCAAAGTGTCCCTTTAAGTGACAACAAAATGGTTTAAAAAATGTCTTTTCTTGATTATCTGAATTGAAGTAAGAGGAAAGTATCACCAAAGATGTATCGCAAAGTAGTTAAAAAAGTAACAATTTAACTAAAATAAGATATGTAAGAATGTTCCTAAACACTGAACTGGTTAAATAAGTTACACTGACTGCAGTTCTTCCAAACTGCTCATTATCATTTGAATAAAAGAAAATTTTTGCAAATGAAGCCCAAAAAGAAACGTAAACAAAAGGGGCCCTAAAACGGAGCCCTGTGGGATTCCACACGAGTGAATGAGAAATTACAGAAACAAAACAAGTTTCCATTCTACTAAATTGAGACAAACGTTCCCAAAACTAATCACCTGCTGTAGTATGGGACTTGGTTTAGAACCCAGTGGATTGTGAGGCACAAACAGCAGAAGAGCAGGGCCTTTGGTCAGCTCCTGCTCCAGCAGATGGGACTTCGTTCCTGGAGGCTGCAGCCACCGGAGAATGATCTCACGGTGTTCAAACACCCAGCTACAGACGGCATCTGATGTAAAGTTTCGCTGCTTTTTTGGGAAAATCTGAAGGGAAAAAGGTGCAAGCAGCACCAAGTGTTTCGTTAAATATTATTTTTGTGTTTTAAAGCCATCATGACTTGAACAAGCTGCTCACCAATGAAGAGTTAAATCTTCTGTGCAGGTAAATAGTTTGATCCTCACCAAGTGACAGAGCCTCTGCCACATGTCTGCTAGTCACAATCCCAAAACGCACAACACCATGAAAATCTGCACCACAGAAAAGGGAAATAAGACTTTTAACATCTAATCTAACTCTATTTGATATATTTCACCATTCTACTGCAATGATATCTTTTTATATCTTAAAGAATCTACATCCAACAGATTAGGAGTGAAAACTACTGGCCTAAATCATTGCTACTTCTCACCTCTTCTTAGAGCCTGCAGGGCAGAGGACAGATATGTGATGTACCCTGGAGGCTGAGGAGAGGAATTGAACAAGAAGAACCCCACCACACGAGGCTGAAACAGGACACAGAAAGTTCAGTTTGGTTCAAATAAAAAGGAAAATGATGCAGGATCTAATAAAAAAAGATATGTTAGTCATCTCTGAAACAGGCTGAACAACACAAAACAAAACACCTCATGACATGAGAGGAACTCTTCAAGGTGCGTTCTGGATGGGAGGTAAGTCAGAGGTGTGATGACTTTAAGGATAAAACTTTCAATATATGCAGCCACAAACGGACCTTTATACTCGATCGGTCCAAACCTGCAGAAACACAAACAAGTGACACACATCGATTAGCAGATCAAACGGGTTTATAGGAAAAATCTCAGGTCAAATCTCTCTTTTGTTAAAGAATCCTGAAGGAGACATCTGTAGCAGCACAGCAGCAACACATCTACATAGTTATAGATGTTTCACGATTACATCATTAAACGAACAGAAAGAGAATATAGTCATAAAATCACAACATGAATGTCAAGACATGAGATGTTGCATATTTAAATCACATTTGTTGAGAAAACATATTTTTCAGTTGTAAACAGCAATCCATCCATCCATCTATCCATCCATCGCTAGCAGCATATTTTAATTCAGGAGCTAAATCGGTAAAACAAATCCTGCACACAGAAACAAAACCATAACCTTTTATTTAAAAGTCTGTAAATGTGAACTTAAAAATTCAGCTTTATAAATAGAAACTTGACAGTGGGCCAGTTAAAGCGGCTGTCTGGAGTATTTCTTTTATCTGATGGCACCATCTAGTGGCTGACAAGCGTATCACACCAAGAGTCGTTCGATTCGGTTTTTTAAGATGGCGACTGCACGTTTCTTGTTTATGAATGTGCTTCTGTAGCTGACAAACAGAGCTAAAACACATTGTTTTACAAGTATTATTCTCATGTCATGTTGTGTTTTCATATATTTATATTTTAAAGGCCTACTTGTCCGTGAAAAGTTCATCAACTCTGCATCAGCTGAGGTACTTCCTTAATTCTATAGCAGGTAAGCGGTAATCTAACGCTATTGGTTAGTTCTGATCAGTGCTCAGTTCATATTGCACGGAGCTCTACGGGGCAGGGGGTGGGCTTAGCAAAAAAAAAGACATATTGCTTACATTATATCACACTACATGATAAGACAATCACTTTTATGGATTTCTGAATAATCAAACATAATTCCTGAAAGGGGAAAACTCCGGACAGCCACTTTAACAAGCTTTTAACAAAAATCCCTTCAGTTTGAATCAGGAAATAAAAACGTGCATGTGAACAATCGTATTTAAAAAATCCGTTTTTTTGTTTGTTTTAAATAACATAACAGATACTGTACTGTACAAGTGGAAAATGTCTTCAGATCAAAAGCAGATGTTTTCTTACCTTCTATAAAACAGATGGATGACAGGGTACTGATACATGCGGTTCTGCTTCCTGCATTTCCCCTGATTCCACCAGCAGTTAACAGCCACAAACTGCACCTGTGTGTGTGTGTGTGTGTGTGTGTGTGTGTGTGTGTGTGTGTGTGCAGACAGAAGGAAACAGAAAACAAAAACTTAAATCATTTGCAAATTGTGAAAATTTCTCAATAAAAAGAGCTCAGACTTGGTCTCATTTGGTTAGAAATTTTAAAATCCGGCTACAACTTCTGTTTATATCTTCTATAGATTTAAAATAAAGTAAAAACAATAATTGTATGTTGCATCTCTGCTGTTTTTCATTAAGGTTTTAACAAAATTGCCATTTTGGTCTTTAAACAATCCTCCCTCTGTACCTGTCTGGCCAGCTTCTTTGCTACCTGCTGCACTTCCTGTCGAGCAGCCATGGAGTGGGCACACCAGGGGGCGTAGAGGAAGATCAGAGACACCTCAGCCACGCTCCTGAGACGCTCCACCTACGGAAGGAACAAAAACAAATTTCAATATTTTGATTACTGATGCACAATCTAGAAATGACTATGTTATGATGCTGAGGTATTAAACGGATTTGGATCTGCAACAGACTTGCTGCCTACCTGGTCTAGCTGACCCAAGTAGAGGTCCACTACCGGGGCGTCGGCAGAGAAGAACCGCACAGGAGGCCGAGCTGCTGCCACCACATTCTTAGCACGACTACAGATAGAAAACACAAGGAGGTGGAAAAGAATGAAACGTGGTTCTACTGCTAGAGTATCTTTTAAAGGCTTTTATTTTTTAAAATTGCATAATTATAATTATTTGAAGACACAAAACCGGCTCACCCCTTGAGCTTTGCACCAAATGAAAACATACAATGACTCAAAACGTGCCAGATATGAAAAAATAATCATAATTTGCATTTTTTAGAAGGCAAACAGGGTGAGAACTTGATTATGATCCCCTATTATTGTAGCAAATTGTTTCAGATTATGACCTTGCACTTAGTTAAATGTGATCACATGATCATTTTATCAGTCATGTTAAATTATATTTAATTTTTTTGACAATTTGCTTTTACATTGTGATAAATGAATTTCTAAAAACAAAAAAAAGCTAGCAAAAAAAGAATAAAATGTAATTTGGGGGGAAAGCAAGCTCTGAAACACAAACGTAGATTTCTTAAACATGATCAGGGCAGTTTCATTTCACCTACATGTAGTTACACAATAATTACACATTTAGACAGCAATGTATTGTCTTTCTGATTCAGAGAAGTTTGTGTATTTTTGAATAGTCCCATTAAAACAAAACACTGAAAAGACAAGCCAGACGTGTTTCAGGTCATTTGACTTTATTTGCATCAAATTTCTGTTTCCTCACCTCTAGATCTCCCCAGCTGCACTCAGAGGTAGATTTGAACTACATGGTTAAAATGAGAATCAAAATAACTGCTTTCATTGCACTGATTTTTCACTTTTCTACTTAAATTTAGTTTTTGTTCTTACTGAACCAGTTCTGAGGAGTTAAAATGAGCCTATTTAGTCTGATAAATCTCTCAAAAACACCAAATAGTTCAGCTCAGCAACACCTGTCTGTAATGCATCATATGATAAAACAGCTGCTTGTCAAGAGTGTTTGCTAACTGTTTATTTGTAGCAACTGGGAAGAAATCAGATTTAGGATGACCTGTTTTAGGTCATTTACCGTCAACCCTAAGCAAACGAAGCTAAAAGTAACAAAAACACAAACGGCCCTGTCTGTTGAGACGGATAAACGCGTTAGTTAATCCTCTTGTCCTCCCGGACACGTCAGTTTCAGACTAGCTACAAAGAATAATGAAACACCTGACCTGACTATGATCATAAGATTGGATTGCAGCGTTACAAGCTAAAGCACATTTTCTCTCTCTTAGCGAATCTCCCATCACGACCCCCACAGTGGGGGTGTGAGACGGGTCTTGATTAGCTCACCTGTACGTGAACTTAACCGCCAGCACCAGCAGGACGCTGAGAAAGACAGCCCCGCAGAGTAGATCCGGTCTACGGGCCATCAGATGCAGCACCTGCCGGAAAGATTGCCGCACCCGGCGCAGCATTACAGCCTGCCGTCGGCTCTCCCGCTCATTTATACGCTCCGGAAGACGTCCATTTGACTAACGGGGGAGGAGGAAGACTGGTTGGACCGGGACCAGCACCGACCTGGATTGGACATCAGCGCCGTTTGTGTGGAAGGTGTTCAAACACAGTCAGACCAACCTTTCTTCCCCACGTAGACTTTTCACTTCCGCAACAGCGGCTTAAGGGGAAGGCTGTAAAGTGCAACAAACTTTTGAAAACGTGCAATACGTAAGACCTGTTTCGCATCAAATTACGTTTAAATGTCATTTACAACTAATTTTGGCAAAAATAAATATACATAGCATTAAAGTTATCTAAATTATATCTATATATTACATATTTAAGCACCTTTGTTCCTCTTTACGTCTTTTACCGTGTATGCTCCGCTGCAACAGTCCCTACATTGTTCTGACGTAAGACGTAAGCGACGTGGTGGCGGCCATAGATATCATATAAACACTAGATGCCTTACCGGCGCTCTTCGTGGATTGGACGAACGTCCCTACGCGGCGGCCATCTTACCTCGGACAGCTGCCCCCTTTCGTAACATTGGTGTCAATGGTGAATGTACTATTTAAATAACTCTAACTTGCTCAATTTTCAACCGAATTTCAAACGGTTTGGTTTGTTATAAACGCCAGAGATGTGGCTGTAAAATATGACGGATTTGGCCCGTTAATTAAAAAATGTTAAAGTATGTCCTATCAAGCCTATGTGCTATAAGGTTTGTAATAATGCAACCCGCTTGTAAATCCGTTAATATTTAATCGAGTTAAGAGTGTTTTTGTTTAAGTTGTTCACTCACCTTCCATCTGCTACCATTGAGAACGGAACGTAAGCTGTCCGAGGTAAGATGGCCGCCGTGTAGGGACGCTGTCGACTCCCACTTAAGGCATCTAGTGTTTATATGATATCTATGGTGGCGGCCTTTAAACACTAGGGGGCGTGCGCCTAACCTTATGCTTGATCTCGAATCAGATTTTACCTTTTTTCAGAATTTCTTTTACAAGGCTGCCGCTGTCGAGAACGTCCAGTTTTAGCTATTTTGGGGTTGATTAAAATGATGTAAAGATCCCAGTGTGCTGTGATGTGTTGAATAAATTCAATCAGAGAGAAATAAAGTGATATTGCTATGTAAAAAACCACAATGTTAATAATTATGAGAATATGTAAAAATAAATTGATGAAACTGTGAAAAAAATAATTTATTTTATTTATTCTTCTCATTACTATTAAATTGCCCAAGAGGGCAAAAACAAAGTTTAGGATTTTTTTTCAGCTTCATTGAGATAAGGAGGCCAAAATCTCTGCTTTAACAGAATCAAAGTGTAGTTCCAGCTTGTCGCCACTGGAGGGCGTTAATACACCTCCTCATTCATAAAAAGTCGAATAAAATTGTTGTGCATAAGCTAGCTTTGGCTCCACATAACCATTGTGTTTAATTCTGTTAGATAAATACAATTTTTATCGTATTTTTAGCTAAATAATAAGACAAAAGACTGTTAGAGTGAGTTCCCCTGTTGCCAAACGTTTTGTTTTCGTTTGATTTTTTTTACTGTATTTTTTCACACTAAAAAAGATATTTAGCTACTTATCACTCAGTCTTATTGGCTGAAATGTGAAAGTGTGTTTATTTGCTAAACATCTAGTCTGAGGGGAAAGTGAAATTAAAAAGAATCTTAGAAGACGTAACGAGTCAAAAACTTTTCAGGCCTTATTGTTTTCTAGACATTTGTGTTAAAATTAGATACTAAAAATCATAGAACAATGTTCTTTAGTTGGATGTTTATGTACACTGCTCACAAAAATTAAAGGAACACTTTAAAGAAACACATTAGATACATCAGATCTCAATATGAAGTTGGATATCTATACAAATAACGACAGGGCAATGTCTTAGGAACAAAAGGATGCCAAGTCTTTTAATGGAAATAAAAGTTTTCAGCCTACAGAGGGCTCAATTGTGTAGACACCCTAAAATCAGAGTGAAATGAAGATGTGGCAGGCTAGTCCATTATTTCAAAAACTTAATTTCTGCAACTCAAAATGCTTTTCAGTATCTTGTGTGGCCCCCACGAGCTTGTGTGCATGCTTCACAACGTCGGGGCATGCTCCTAATGAGACAACGGATGGTGTCTTGTGGCATTTCCTCCCAGATCTGTGTGAGGGCATCCCTGAGCTCTTGTACAGTCTGAGGAGCAACCTGGCGCCGCCTAATGGACCGAAACATAATGTCCCACAGATGTTCTATTGGGTTTAAGTCAGGGGATCGTGAAGGCCATTCAAATGTTTCAATTCCTTCATCCTCCAGGTACTGCCTGCATACTCTTGCCACATGAGGCCGGGCATTGTCGTGCATTAGGAGAAAACCAGGACCTACTGCATCAGCGTAGGGTCTGACAAAGGGTTCAAGGATTTCATCTGGATACCTTATGGCAGTCAGAGCACCATTTCCTAGGCAGTAGAGGTCTGTGCGTCCTTCCATGGATATGCCTCCCCAGACCATCACTGACCCACCATCAAACCTGTCATGTTGAACGACGTTGCAGGCAGCATAACGTTCTCCTTGTCTTCTCCAGACTCTTTCACGTCTATCACAGGTGCTCAGGGTGAACCTGCTCTCGTCTGTAAAAAGTACAGGGCGCCAGTGGCGGACTTGCCAATTCTGGTGTTCTTGAGCAAATGCCAGTGGAGCTCTACGGTGCTGGGCAGTGAGCACAGGGCCCACTACAGGACGTCGGGCCCTCAGGCCATCTTCATGAAGTCTGTTCCTGATTGTTTGGGTAGAGACATTCACACCAGTGGCCCTCTGGAGGTCATTCTGTAGGGCACGAGCAGTGCTCAGCCTGTTCTGCCTTGCACAAAGGAGCAGGTATCGGTCCTGCTGATGGGTTGTGGACCTTCTACGGCCCTGTCCAGCTCTCCGAGAATAACCGCCAGTCTCCTGAAATCTCCTCCTTGTTCTGGAGATTGTGCTGGGAGACACATTAAACCTTCTTTCTGCAGCACGTGTGGATGTGCCATCCTGGAGAAGTTGGACAACCTGTGCAACTTCTGTAGGGTTAAGAATCGCCTCATGCTGCCAGTAGAGATAATTACTCAAGCCAAAACTAGCACGAGTGGAAAACCAGCCAAAAAAGATCAAGAGGGAGAAACTTGAAATGACCTCCACATGTTAAACCAGTCCTGTTTTGAGGGTTTTGTAATTGTTGCCACTTTAGTGCACCTGTCGTTAAGTCCATGAACACCAATACAGCTGAAAGTGATTAACAATGCCCTCAGCTTCTTAATCAACCAGAAAATTATCAGACAGGTTTCATTGATTTCATGCCAGACCCAATAAAAAAGTGTTCCTTTAATTTTTGTGAGCAGTGTATTTGATTCAGCAATGATTTTAAACAACTAAATATTATCAATTTAAAGTAGAAATTAGTAGATTTTTCATCTTTTGACCATGAAAGTAAAGGATTTTGAGAAATAATCAAATGCAACAAAGAAGACATCAAAGATGAACCATTTACATTTTAAAGTGGTGTGGCACTATTTCAAAAAAGAGAGAAATGCAGAAATGACAAAGAAAAGTCATTATGCAAATAAAAATGTTATCCTGAGTTGAAAGGGTTTTAGTTCTATATGTTATATAAAACTGGATCACTTCATTGTCTTAAACTCCTTGCACTAGCCAACTAACACCTTCCCAGCACTGTACGCTTCCAGACTCCTCCCATTCTTCTTATGATCCCACTCTAATGTGACGACACCAAACAGAACGTTTAATACTTTTATTGTTCAGCAGAACACACACAGGTACAGTGGCACACTGAACAATGTTTTCCATCCACGTGGTTTTAAATGATTTCTGAAGAATCTTTTCACGTTTCAAAGATTCACACCAAGGCGTAACTAGTATTTGACACAGATCACATTCTAGTTTCTTCACAGGATGATTTCCTGCATCTCCTACTTGTTAAGCTGCTAGACCCAATCAGGACTAATGAAACATGTCATTTTATTATTCCAGCAACCTGAATGCTGCTGACTCATCAATTTCAAGACGTTTTCTAAAGTATCTGGTTTCTCCAGGCAAAGAGGAAAAAATGATTCAGCCGACAGCTTTTGGAAGTCACTCAGGTTTTAGGATACATATTTGAAATAGTCTTAGATCTGAACTGGGTAATGGCCACCATAACTAAACAGAACATTATTATTTATCAGGCCCACATACACAATTTAATAACATATACTGCATTGACAAAGTGAAATCAGACCTTTTTCCGTACAACAATACTCTAAATCCGAGTGCAATAGTCACATGTATCTAACATGAGAATGGCTGATTAGAGCACATATTACCTCACCGCCTTTACGGTTAATAAGAGATTATAGGCTGTGAATATTTATATAATCATGTAACTTCTCCTTTAGTTGCAGGAACATTAATTTGTCTGAAGGATGTTTAATACTTTTCAAGTAAAGCACCAAATACAAGTTTGTTTACAATCTGTTTTCACCTGACAGCAATACTACTCGCTGCTGTTTTTGTCTGTAATGCACATGTTAATAGGAGAGTCGTCGTCGCTCTGGGAGAAGTCATCGTTCTTCACCGGGACCGAAGCCTGAGGCTGTTTGTGCTTTCGTCTGTGGAGCCTCAGGCTCTGAGAGCGGCTGAATCCCCTCCCGCAGATGTCGCAGCCATACGGCCTCTCACCAGTGTGAAGTCTGAAATGATTCTTGAGGCTTGAGGAACGTGTGAAACTTTTGTTGCACTCGGGACAGCTGAACTTCTCCCCTAAATGAATTTTCTCGTGCTCCCTCAGGCGGCCGGACTGGTTGAAGCTCCTGTCACACACGGAGCACTGGTAAGGCCTCTCCCCTGTGTGTGTGAGCCTGTGTCTGTTCATGGCGCCCGAGTGGGCGAAGCTCTTGCCGCAGTCTGGGCAGGAGAAGGGCTTTTCACCTGTGTGGACTTTATAATGACCTTTGAGCTGACCTTTCTGCGTGAACTGCTTCCCACACAGCGTGCACTGGAAGGGTTTCTCACCCGAATGGATTCGCATGTGGATCTGAAGGGCTGACATCTTGTGACAGTCTCTTCCACAGAGCCCGCAGCAATACGAGCTCTTTTTGTTACGCTGCTTTGGGACCGGTGATACTTGAGAGTCTTTCTCGCTGCCTGAAACAGAATCGGGATCTTCTCCTGACACTGTGGGAGAAAAGAAAAAAAAATGCTGTTTAGAATCAATCAGAATAAAAAAATAGCCAATTAGTGACGATGCCTTGCACTGAAACAATGTAAACAATGTAATATGTTTGATTAATGAAATAATAGATGCAAAGAAATTTTCTTGTCAATCAGCTTGCTTAAAATGGAAATAAGTCCACAATGGGAATTATTTAGTTATTTGTTTGTTTATTGTGTTGGAGGATGCTCTAAATCAGGCACGTCCAAAGTACGGCCCAGGGGTCATTTGCGGCCCTTGGGGGAATTTTGCCCCTAATTGTGTTTCTAGAATGAGGAATTTTTCCTCTCCAGCAGGCTGCGGGCGTAGTGATACCGTCGAACGTTTTTATGTTCATTTTTGTTTTTACTAATAGGCTGTATAATTCTGCTTTATTATTTATAATTCCTTTAATAATACCCATAATATGTCTTTTCTGAGGAAAACAAATAAATAAAATCATCATTAAAAAAAATAGGAGGACTAATATAAGTTGAGGATTTTGGTGCTCTGTTTGAAAAAACTGGACACATTCTCCTACCTTAAATCAATGCTTCTCACACTGGGGCTCCCTCTAGTGGTACTCATTATTATTTTCATTTACTGATAAATGCTTTTAAAGACAGTTTACTCAAACTTTTTTTTAGGATCAAGGGAATCTTTTATGTTTAAAGAATCACAAAGAAACTTAGTTGATTTTTGCTTTTAGAAAGGAAAACCTCACGTTTTACTTTGTGATGATACCTTTAAATTCCTTTAGTTAGTAGTTTGTTTGTTTGTTATTAAACCACTCCAACAGATGAGAGATTTTAAGGCAACACAATGCATTCATCTACCTGTAACAAACTGCAAGAAAAGGATAAACGGGACTGAGATATTTTTTTTTTCTTAAAGGAGTCATCACCTACAATACCGTGGATATCTACGTCCTATTATAGTCTTTTAGGCCATTAAAATAAATTGTATTGGAAAAATGAATTTAAAATGTGCTTTTTTGATCCTTTTTTGTAAAGGGCATATTTCCTCGCAAGATGACATGTGATATTTCGGCTGTGCCGGACGGACATTATAATAATGCAAATGAGGGGCGCGTTGATTGGTGGAAGGAAGCAGGGGCGTTGACACCGTAGGCTTGGCTTCAGTATCTTGCTCCAAAATAACAAGTTATGACTGAACCCGACCTGGCCGCGACCTACGGGATCCAACCATATATGTATGAGCCCGAGTCTCACCTCGTGCGTAATGGTGCCCTCGCTTGTTGTTGAGTTTTTTCGGCTAGCTTTTGTATCAACAATCACAGGTCCCATATTCAACCTTTAAAGTCAGAGCTATTTTTAATGTGAAAGGTTTTTTCAGTTCAGCCAGAACAGAAATGGCATCATTTTATATTATTCAGTCAAAAACCTTCCAAACCAGTTTATTACAGTTTTTTCGGTCGCTAACAAGCGGTTGTCCAACCAGTTGTCACATTTTCAAAACTCTAAATACAAGTAGCACAGCATCGTGTTTTGTGGCCATACAATTCACACATTTCATGTCGTTTTCACACAATATGCAGTCAGTCAACAGATTTCCATAATGCTTACATTTTCTTAAAAGAGAAGCTATTCCTCCCAACAAAACTATAAATTGCTTTTGTAGTATTTGCTAATGTTAACACACAACATCCCACAATAGCAAAAACAATATTCCTAACGTTAGAAGCAGTATAAAAACCTCTGCTTCTGCAATAATCTTGCCATTGTGGAAATGGTTGTTGCAAATAATGCAATAAAACTGCATGAAATTTAGACTAGAACTGTTGGAGGACCATGAGATATTTTAGTTCTCCTGGAAGCTATGGATGCTGGCTGCAGGGACATCACGGTTGATGATTGCCAAGGGTGGATCCGACATAGCAAGCGGTTTTATCCCAGGTGCATCGCTTTGGATGATATCAGATGCGATGTTGACGAAAACATGTGGCCTAACCCTGAAGATCGCAGATTAGCTACAGTACTTTTGTGCGTTTTGTAGTTGCCTCCTTTTTATCTGGGCTTTGTTCTGTTTTTTTGTTCGGAACGCTCTTGTTTGTTTCATTGATAGTGTAGTGTAAAAACGGTGGATTGCATGTTTTTCATGCAAATACCTCTAAAACTGAAACATAAAACTCTATGTGGTTTTTGTAACGTCAACAATCGCCAGTATTTTGAAACCTGGTGTACTTTGATTGACTGAATGTATCTTGTGAAGTGAAAACAAGTGCTACTGTTTGAGTAATTTCACTTTGAGTCAGATGTCCAGTGTTTGGGTAAAGGTAGTGTGTGCAGAGAAAGATATGTTCTATTTTGAAATGAAGAGTTAGTATATGTTTATCAAAATGTGTTTTTGAGAGGAAAATTTTCCATTTGGCCAATTGTGTTTTGTAGGAGTGAATCTATGTTAAGAGTTTAGAACAAGTATCTGAAGTATGGGTGAGAGCTTGTTAACGATTGAAAAAAACTGTATTAACCCAGTTAATGACCAGTACCAACAACCGATACAAGTACACACCAGGGCTGGGCAATAAATCTAAAATTTATCGTTATTGAAATTTCTGACACTAACTGATATTTTTCCCATGTCATTAAATTTGGAAATAAAAAAATGAAAATATTTGTGTAGGTTGGTGACGTTCATGTCCCTTTAAGAAGCTGTACCACCTCAAGTCACATGACAGCGTGACTCAACGTAATACACGTGACAGCCCCATCTAGTGGACAACTTTCTTTTTTGTGCATACATGTAATTATCGTCCATTTATCGTTACTGAGGTGAACTCCTCAATATACCGTGATATTGATTTTAGGCCATATCGCCCAGTCCTAGCACACACTGTAAAAAGCAACAGAATCTGCTGTAAGACGTTTTTCTTACCGTTTACAGATTCCTCCTCTTCTTCCTTTACGGTAATCTGAATGTCTGCGCCGCTTTCCTGGTCCTGCTCCTGCTCTTCAGTTTCCTCCTGAGAGGTACAGTCTTCATCTGCAGATGTTGGGTCTGGACTTTCCTCTTCTAGAGAAAAGCACCACACAGAAATTAAAGTCACACAAACTATTGAAAGTGATGGTTCAGAATTTTTGACAGCAGATGCTTGTTCAAGTAGACAGTGGCAGAGGAGTTAAGTTCCCTCATCTGTCACAGTCGTTATGTTCTTGGGCAAGACACTTAACCCGCCTTGGTGGCTGGTGGTGGTCGGAAGGACCAGTGACGCCGGTGTACGGCAGCCTCGTTTCTGTCAGTGCGCCCTGGGGCAGCTGTGGCTACATTGTAGCTCATCACCACAAGTGTAAAGCACTTTGGGGGGTTGTTAAACCGTAGAAGGCGCTATATGAATACAGGCTATTTACCCCTTTTTTGTTTGTTTACAATTTACCATTGTTGACATCTGAGTTTTGTAATATCTGTAAAATCCCTTTAATAAGTGCAGACAGTAGAAAATCAGTAAAGTGCATTTTAATTACCACACAAGATGTCCTGATCTTCCTCCTCTTTCACCACCACGTTCATATGGGGCATGGAAGCAACATCCTCCAAATGGGGGGCTGGCTCTCTCTGAACGGCGTTGACAAAGTTCAGACTGTGTGAGGATGGGAGCTCAGCTTCACCAGGCAGGCTGTGGCTGTCAGCCACCTACAAATAACATTTCACAAGAGTAAGTTGAAACAACACGGCCAATAGAGGACAGATTTAATCCAAAACTGCTGTTTATTGTCACTACCTTGCAGCTGAAGTTGCTGTCCGGTACTTGCTGGGACAACTCATCGCCTGAAGCTTGAGCTACATCTGAGACAACACCAGAAACAATTTCATCCTTGCTCTGCGTGCACGATCGCTTGTGATTTCTAAGAGTTCCTGCTAAGGAAAAGTGCCTCCCACAGTCGGTGCAGGTGTACGGCTTCTCTCCAGTGTGTATTCTGGTGTGCCTCCGAAGCTCCCCAGGAGCGACAAAAGACTTGTCACACTGCGTGCAGCTGTACGGTTTCTCCCCCCTGTGAGTTCGCATGTGTGTGGTCAACGTCCACTGCTGTGCAAACGTCTTGCCACAGTCGGAGCAGTGGTAGGGTGTGATGCCGGTATGGAGACGCTCGTGTCTCACAAGTGTTCCTGACAAGGCAAAGCGTTTGTCACAGAATGAACACTGGAAGGGCCTCTCACCAGTGTGAGTCCTCTGATGATCCCTCAGCTCGGCCGCGGAGTTGCAGCTCTTATCACAATCCGAGCATGGAAACTTCTTCCTCGTAAAGCCTGCAACGACCTCGGAGTGCATGGCCTCTAGGTGCGTTTTCAGGTGCCAGTGCCGAGAAAAACTCTTCAGACAGATGGAGCAGTGATAGGGCCTCTCACCGGTGTGAGTCCGCCGATGTAGCCGCAGCTCCCCCTGACTGGCAAATCTCTTCTCACAGAAAGTGCACGCAAATGGCTTTTCCCCCGTGTGAATCCGTTGGTGAATCATGAGAAGGCCCTTTTCAGGAAATCTCTTTTCGCACACGGAGCAGGGAAAAGGTCTCTCTCCTGAATGAGTTCGGAGATGACGCTGAAGTTTGGAGGCGTAGGGAAAGTCTTTGCCACACACTGAGCAGCTGTGAAGAGCTGGCATCTTTTCATTCTCGTTTTCATTACATGTCTTTGAGGGAGCTTCAGCAGGAATGATCCCAGAGGCGGCATTCCCACCTGCGAACATCAAGAACAGCATTTAACACCCAGTACTCCAAAATGAAGATAAAAATCTGTTATCTTGAATAAGATATTTAAATATCACCTCAGACCACCAAAGATAACAAGAGTTATCAATAATTCAGTTCAAATGACAGTGGGTTTTATTTTCAGTGATGTTTTATTTACTCACTGGGATCGAAGAAATCTACTTCTTCACCATCAGAATTGATTAGGCCTCCTATTTCTTGCTGATCTTCATCAACAAGAACCACAGCTGGTTCAAAGTCATCTGGGTTCTCAGAGCCCATCTCTCAGATACTCAATCTAGTAAAGGAGAAGTCATGTTTCAGTATAGAAAACAAAAAAAATCCATAGCAAACAATACATGTTTATGAGGTTGCTTAATGTGGACTAAATCATCTATTTATTTTTGGGAAAGTTGAAAAAAACAAACCTTGAGGTAATTTTTCTAGCTATGCCTTCTACAGGTTTACCATTCAAATCAGAACATGGACAAACATCTAATTTAGGGGTTGATCTATGAAGCAGAGAAAATTCAGCTGACCTTTAAATACTTTCAGGGTGGGATGCTTGCCTCAGCCTGCTGTTGACCAGCTGAGCCAGAAAAACATTCCAGCTCTAGCTTATAATTGGCAAGATCAGGAAGTGGGTTCAGGAAAAAGAACACTGCAGATTTCTCAGAGCTCTCGGTTTAGTCTCTGTCATCTGTTACCAGCTGAGCTACTCAGAGAAACGTAGACTCCGCTAAATCTAAAACAGGCAACTGGGTAAACACAGTGGTTACCCAGTGCTGTCATTATCTCATCTTAAAGATGACATCATCATGAATTTGAGATTTCATTTAATGAAGTTATAGATACAAAACAGAACAAAATTCACACATTTCACTAGATCTGTATTGGCTTATTGCCTCAGTTTACATTTATTACATTTAAAGACCAAGTTCACTCGTTTTTTCAACATATCTGCAGTGGTCTCTAGTATAAATGAATGCCTTGTGAGTCGATCTCTGAGGAAAAATATCGCTGGTGCTCCTGTTTCAGAAACAAGAAGTGAGCCAGATCATAGTTGAGCTGAACACAGCAGGTAAAGGAGTCTTATTTCCTGATTTTCAAACATCTCACCTCTGATTGGCTAACAACAACATGACTCTACCACTGACCCCATTTTGTTTTGCTAGGTTGATGTTTTATCTCCACAAACAACACAACCCTGAAGGAGTTCTGCTGTGTTGTGGAATTGCTAATGCTAACGGTTAGCTTCTACTAGCCGAGACGTGCTCTGCTCTTTCCTGGATGCTAAATTAACAGCATCACGAGCCAAAAGGGGTGAGTCCATGAATGCTAATTTTCAATGTGATGTGCAATTGTCTGGCTTTTCTATCAGCGACTAATACAGGAAATAGGGGTAGAAGACTATTTTCACATTTAGCTTGCATGTTAAACTCAGACTGACCGATCATATTTCAAAAATAACAAGAAAAAATGGTTTCTCAGTGACCTTGGTCTTTAAGGCCGACTAGATAGTGTCCATGTCTGTTTTACATGGAGGACGTTGCTGAAGTGAGCTCAACAAGATCCCAATTTGCCACTCACTGGCAATTAATAACTCTACAGATGTGGCTAAAAGTAAAAAGAATCACACAAGCAATGGTTTTCATAAAGTTTTCTGCTTCAGTGTTTTAGACTATTTTGTCAGACAGTTCTATGGTATACTGATGGATAATCAGAAAACATTTCAGGTTTCAAAAACTTTTATTAAGTTAGATTTAGGCAAAGTCTTCTGCATTTCACAATGACATGCTGTCAATCAATTTGAACTTTTTATTTGTCCACCCGCCTCTTGAGGACTGGAAACCTGGAGATGGCCCCTGAATTTTCATGTTTTATTCCCCCAGCCACTTTAGTCTTAATACAGCATGCGCCCTAGGATTGCAACAATACATCGACCTATATCAGGGGTAGGCAATCCTGGTCCTAGAGTGCTGCCATCCAGCATGTTTTCATTGCAACACTCTTGATTCAGTGGTTAAATCACCTGTTCAGCAGGCCATCAAGCTATGCTGAAGCCTGTTAATCACCAGCTGATTAAAATCAGACGTGTTGGAACTGGGAATCAGCTAAAACATGCTGGATAGCAGCACATGACGACCAGGATTGCCTACCCCTGATTTATATTAATACATCGATCCAAAATGCAAAAATTGATAGAATATTTATTAAACACACTTTAATTTTGAAAATTGCTTTATTTTGAAGTGACACCGACTGAATGAAGCTCATGGCATCATGGCAGGAAGTAAGAAAGCAGTCAGTGAAGAAATCATCTCTCATCTGGGAGATGATTGGGTTCAGTCACTTGCAATATCGTTTTCAAATTAATTGGTGGATCCTAAATTGAATCAAATCAAAATTGTATTGTGACTACATTTGAGATACCGGCAAACATTGAATCGCAATCAACTGTTTCGATATAACGTAGTATTGTGATCAAACTAGTGAATTACACCCATAGTGCTCCCCACACTGGAAAATTGTTCTTGAATGGTTTGGAGGAGTTCCTCTTGGAGGATGTTTAGGTACCAACTTTTATTCACTGGTCTTGCTCTTCAGTTTCCTCACTCCTTCAAAAACTGAAGCATCAAACTCGTGGGAAATTATATTTGCGTCAGTCTCATGGTTGTAAAAATAAGGTTTATATATTTGTGTGTGTGTAATTAGTAAGCTTTGTCTCAGGGTAACAATTTTTTTGCATTTATCACTCAGTGACTCCACCTAAAAGGACACACATTGCCCTGCTCAAGGACACCTCAGCAGAACATTCTGAGGATGTGAAGTTCAGTGACACGCTCGTTAAAGAAATACATTTAATAAGATTGAATAAGACTGAAAGTGTATTCTATGCTTCAAATGCTTTTAGAAACACTCCATGACACAGAAAAGCCCAGCTAGCTTAGTAGCATTAGCTAGAAAAATCAGTGTTTTGCTCCTTTGAATTGACACATTAATTGTGTTTCAAGTTAGCAAACTACCCAAAATTCACCTAAGCATCAGAAAAACGCACAAGCAGAGTATTTTCATTAAAATTAACTAACACATTATGTTTGGGCTGGGATGTATGAGTGGTGACAGCGGCGGTGACCACCTATATGGTCAACGACCGCCTCCTCCTCTGGAGAATTGATAACCAGCTAGTTAATGACTAGATGTCAACAATGAACAAATATCGTCCCTGTCCTAAACTTCAACCCGTTACCAGTAACACAAAATCAGAGGGTTCCGTTATCAGGACCACCAGAAAGAATTCATTTCTTTCAGTCCATCCTCAGCTCTGAATAACACTCGCTAACTCGACTAGCTAAAAACAGACAATAGGCATGTTGACCAACCTCTGCATAGATTTTCTCTTCGAATTAAAGTAGTCGCTCGAAAAAAATACAATACAACGACGAAGCAAACCTCTACTTGTCGATCAGAATTATACTCATCACGCTCAAACCGTGCAGCAAATACCTGCAAACAAGCGAGTCATGTTAGATCTACGTCTCAGATGATGACAATCTCTTTAGCTGAAGCTGCTAACTCGCTTACAGCACTCTTAGCTTCCGGTTGTGTACCAAAATAAAAGCCTCAACAATATAACTTCCGGTAACTGCTTCAATTTTGTGTTACTGTTGAAAAAATAGAGCCAACGCCTAAGATAAAATAAAAACGCAAAAATGCATTTAATGTTATTAAATGTAAACAAGCTAATAGTAGGTTATTTTAAGAAAATTAAATTTGATTAAAAAATAGCGGTAACACCTTACAATAAGGGTCCCTTTATTAATGTTACAATAGTGCATAATAAACAAATGGTTCCTTTATTAACATTTCTGGTATTGTTAACTATTACGTGTCCTTAAGGTTGGGATGGGGGGGTTGCTTAATAATGCATTACATAATATGGTTAAGCAGATGTTAATACTTTATTTAATAGTTTATTAATGCTTAATAATGCACTAAGTAATGTTAATAAAGAGACCCCTTATTGCAAAGTGTTACCAAAATAGCAAAATATTGTCTTTTGTCAAATAATAACACACAACATTCAAAATATACTAAAAAATATTTAGCCATAGTTTGTTACACATAATGCTAGTTGCTATTTTAGAGAAAAAAGTAAAGAAAAATATGCAAGGAGTGCACACTGTTGAGAATAAACTCGTCAGCAAAACCAAAGATCACAGATGGCATCCAATTATAAAACAAATTAGGTTATACTTTGATTTTAACTGTGCATCTCTTTGGAGAGGAGTGAGCCTTTATTGCTGCTTTTTGAATAAAGCAAGTCAAATGCAAGAAACAGAAAAAGACATAAATTCAAAAGATACTTCAATATAAAAATGTAAAAACAATTATTGAGCTGTTAGTGAATTATTCAGACATTAAAGGTATAAAACTTATCAGAGCATGAAATAAATTCAGTGAAAAAATAAGATCATGGCCTGATAAAAGTTTAAAAAATCTGGAAAAATAAATATGGATAAGAAAAAGATTGCAATGCAAACATCAAACTGGAGTTGCTGACCACAAGGACAAGAGGAGCCTCCTCTCATATCTCTGTGTGAAACTCTTCCCTTATTTGAAGTCTTTCTTATGCAGCAGAACGGTGTTGCTTCAGACCTTGGTGGTGGGAGAACATTTTCCCAAAAATCAGATTAATGTTATGTGCCCCCCCGGCTTCTGTTTCAGGCTCATTTTTTCTTAAGACTAAAAGCAGACGCAGTTATGTTATTGAATTGAGTGAAATTGACCAGAGATTTGGATGTTTAGAGCACAGTTGGATGTGTATTGTCTTATTTCATTCTCCTTTTGCTTATTTCATTATTAAGTCAACCGTTATGGAGACAAAAAAAAGCAACAAGAAGTGAAACAAATTGTTTTTTTAATCAATAACAAATGACAGTTTTCAAAAATACCATGAAACCATTTTTCCAAGAGCAACTTTTACCCAGCATGTAGAAAAGCTGATGTAAGTTGTCTCATTCTGTAACGATTGTTTTTACAGATCATTCAGCCTTAAATGGAAATGAACATGTGTGCTTTGTAACTGCCACCGTCACCACTACGTCACAAAAATGAATGTTTGATAAACCTGACCATCATCTCAAACTCATGAAGCCATTAACAATATGAGTCTTATATTCTAAAAGTGCTACTGGGGTCAGTCTTTGTTTGATGGAACTTTCATCAACAAACAAAGCAGAATTTCAAACGAAGCAGATAAAAGTTGCTTCTTACAAATGTTTGAATTCCGTTAACACTGATTTTTGAAAATAGTGCGTGATTTATGGGACAGGAACAGTTATTTTTTTTGGCATGCAGGACACAAAGGCACTCAAATTGTACAAACGGGCTACTAGCAAAGAGGAAACATTAAAACATGAGCAGAATACACACAAAAAAAGAGACAACACAGGAAGAGTCCTCACTGTTCCTGGCCATCCATCACATTTTCAGCAAAGTGTTTGATTTTGCTCCGAGTGGGAGGAATGGAAGAAAGCTGGGGAAGAGCCGTGTACTGCAACATTGTCAAACATGGCTAACAACTAAAATGCACCAACTGTTAAATATCCAGCTTGACCTGCTGTTTGGGTCTGCCGAGCTGTCTTGTCGGCCCGATGCGTCTCCCAGCGTGCGTGCGCTGATGCTGTCGCAGTCCTTGGCGGTAAATAAAGCTCTTCCCACACTCCCCACACTCATAGGGCCGCTCTCCAGTGTGAAGCCTGTGGTGGACCTTCAGCTCCTCGGCTCGGGAGTAGCCTTTTCCACACACTCTACAAATGAAAGGCCTGTCCTTGATGTGGGTCTGGTAATGTGCGTTTAGGTAGGAGTTAATCCGAAAAGTCTTGCCGCAAATCGAACACGCGAACGGCCTCTCCCCAGAATGCTGCATCTCGTGGAGTTTGAGGGAGGAAGCGGTGTGAAAGCCTTTCCCACACTGTGAGCAGAGGAATGGTCTCTCCCCTGTGTGGATGCGCTGGTGGACTTGGATGTAGCTCTCGTTTATGAACCTTTTCCCGCAGTCAGGGCACGGGTAGGGCTTTTCTTTGATGTGAGTTTTCATGTGTTCTTCCATTTTTTCTTTCTCATCAAACTGAATGCCACACCGGCGGCAGAAGAGGAACTGTGGCGTGCTGTGCTCGGCTGCGTCGGCTTCAGCGGGGGTCTCGCCGTGGGTGGTGACGTGGTGCGCTTGCAGAGCTGACTGACTCTCACACTCCTTTCCACATTCCAGGCAGCGGAAGGATGAACGGACATGGGATTCTCCGGGCAGAGACTTTAGGTAGTCAGAAAGTTCTGACACAGAGGGATTCTCCTCCTCTTCAATGTTGACTGCACCTTTACGCCCTATACAAAAATATAAGGGTTAGAAACTTTTGTAGCATGTTAGATTTTACAAAAAGAAAACTTCATTAACAACGCTGTCCAACTCTCACCAAGGTGAACTTTGAAGTGCGTTTTCAGGTTTCCCTTCTGGTTAAAGCCCCGGCCACACAGGGAGCAGCAGTAGGGTTTCTCTCCTGTGTGGATCAGCTCGTGTCTCTCTAGTTTGTAGGCATGAGGAAACTCTTTGCCACAAACAGAGCAGCGATACTCTATCTTCTCTTTTGGCTTTTTTAGGAGTTCAGGGGGGATTTCCATCGGAATTCGAACCATCTTTCTGCCAGGACGTTTTTTTCCTAAACGGGAGGAAAAAATAGGTTGATGGACACCAGCTTCCTGTGACCCTATGGACTAAGGGTTTCCAGAAAATGACTGGATGGAATTAGATAACAATTTCACAATAATAAAAACTGAAATGAAACTGGCACTTGCTAATGTAGTACTTAGATCCTCCATCAGAGGGCAGAAGACGTACGCTGATACAGCAGCAAATCTTACCAGCTGAAACTCTTGTGGCTTCACCCTCTTCAGCAGGTGGTTTAGCATCTTTTCTTCTTTTATAAGGTCGCCTTGCTATGATTAAAAAAAGGAAAAAGATCACCTCTCTAGTCAAATGTGAATCAGATTAATTGAAGGTTTGAAAATCTGCTCGGGACAACAAAGAATCAAAGTTTACCGGGTATCAGTTTTTGTATTTCTGGATATAAAAAGATTGAAGCTGTCACTGAAAAACATCTTAACCTCTTCCAGGCAGCAGAGACGTGCTAGAAACATCTGCAACTCTTCCTCTCCTTTAAACGATTGTACTAATTCTATTTAAATGCCACAATGCCTTAGTCAAAAATACTCAACTGAAATGGAAAAACTTCACTGTTTAGATTGTTTTGAATAAAAACGTGCAACAAGTCAAAAATCCAAATTAAATTCAGAACCAGCTAAATGAACGAATGTGAAAATTGTTCTCGTCTTACCAGCAACACCTCGGGTACTTTTTGGGGTTATTTCCTCTGGTTTAGTTAAAGTGCAAATGTTTCTCTTTCTTTGGCTACGCCTCGACACTTTAAGACAAGAAAGATTTATTAGAACAAAGCAGCAACATGTAAATCTATCAAATCTAATATTTGAATGCCTTAAATTTCTACATCTATCTCAACTAATGCGTACCTCTGGGATCTGCCTCTGAGTTCTCACCAGATACTGGAGGCTGAGAAATGTGTCTTCTGCTTCTTCTCTTTGCTTATTGAGAGGGGAAAAAATAATATATAAGTGTTATTTTGATATAAGATGTAAAAGTAAAAAAAAAATTCTACTTGACTGATTGAACTTTTCAGTGTGGTACTTCTTCTACGCTTCTCCTCCCTCACCAGCATTTGCAGGAACATCTGTCCTCATGTCTGATTTATCCAAAGGCTCCACTGGAATCTTTTTCTTTCGCTTTGATCTCTTTCCTGCTAAAACGAACCAAAGGGTCATCTCAGGAACCGATCCCAATTATTACCAATCTGCTTTAATTTTCCCCTTTAATCAGATTTACCAGAGTTTAAATGTTTGGCAGCTTTCAGCTTTACTGCTCTCTCCTTCAGCTCCTCTTCATCTTCCTCCTCAGACACAACCTGCACTAAGAAAGTTGGACCACTGGTGTCCATCTGGTTTTGGTCTTGCAGCTGTGATGGAGACAGAAAGGCTTTCTGGGATCAAAATCAACAGAAACTGAAACGCACACCTAGAAATCCCTCCCTAGTATCACAGCAGCCATGAGGGAAAACCCAAAGCTGCTCTGGCTGTTCATGCATGTGTGGAATCAACAAAGCAGAAATAACTATCCACCTTTAGAGTGATAAAATGTCATTTTGGTGAGCTTTTGGATTAAATGAGAAAATTACTTTTAGGAATATTTAGCCTCATTTTTCCAATTCACTACTTCGTCAGACAATTTCCACAAATCGATGTCAGAAGCATTTTTTATTCTACCAACTGAAGTGAAGGACGTTTGCTTTAACAAGTTATGATTTTTACAAAAGAGAGAGAAGAAATAACTACCTTCCTACATTGGGACACCTCTTCACAGTCAGAGCCTTGGTCAGACATGTTTCCTGGAGAACACATCAACAAAAACAACAAACTTTAAGTCATGACCTCCTAGTTATTCCTAAATGTGGATATTTCTTATTTTGGAAATGCTGGTCATAGGTGGCTCTATAGGAACCCATAATGCTTTGATCAGAGAGATAACACCTCTCCACCTGGACTTTAGGGATTTTTTCACTCCCCTTGCAGATAAAGCTATAGTGTAATTTCCATCACGGGTTTCAGTGAGAATTTAATGATTCAAAAGATAAATACCAGAGAGTCTGTGAAGATCCCTCTTAGATGTGTGTGCTTGTTTGTTTTCAAGTTCAGTGCACTGTCTGTGTCACTGGCTGCTTTTGAGGTGATCGGCAGAACACTGTTCTCCACAAAACAAACAAAAATAAAACCATTTTGAGTAAGTAAATGAGCTGCTTCCAATCCCTTACTTCCATCCCATTCAACCACTTCTCCATCAGAGTTGATTAAACCTCCGATTTCTTCATCCCGCTCCTCCTCCTCTTCTTCTCCGGCCTGCAGCCTGACAGTCAGCTGGAGCGTTCTGTCCTTTAAGTTCTCAGACGCCATCTTTGGTCTGTGGGACATCAGGTGACCAGGAGTGTCCTAAACACAGATCACAAGACCGATCACCGACGATCCTGAGAATTTTGATCCTTAAAAAATATAGTGTGTATAGAAAAGAATCTCCCCCTTTGAAAGACCAGTATTTTTGCTCATCTTCAAATGGAAACAAACAAAAATACCTTTTACCAGCTTTACTGATCCAATGCAACCTATAACATCCAACTGTAAAATATCACAATTACAATTCAGAACAAATTTCAAAAATAAAAAAACAAGAAATACTGAGATTAATAAAGGATCACCCCCAATGTTAATATTTTGTTGAACCACCTTTTGCTTTAATAACATTTTTAATAAGGCGTTGGTGGACTGCAATCTTCAGATCTCCACAGATTTTCATAGGATTTAGAGTATAGATTTTAAAATATCACACTAAGTTCATATGTACATCTTCAAATTATTTATTGGTGCATTAATTGTCTTGAGGCGTGATAGCGCATTTTTGGTTAATTAAACTATAAATTAAAACTCTGCACCTCAACAAACCGGGCACTGGTGCACCAGTCAGGTTTCCATTAACCGGTTCGTAGTGGTGGGAATTTGCCAACAGGCGGGCTGATATTTGAGACAATGAGAAATATGTCATTTCCTGCCTAAAAGCCCCTTTGGATGAAATTACATTTTTTCATTCAATGTTATGCTTAGATCTGGGGATCTCAGCGATCCCTGAGCAGCAGTTATAGGTGGTATCAATGATTATTGCCATCTTCCTCTTTGCCTCCATCTGACCACTTCATTTTTATGCTTATTTTTTTAATGTCTGCCCTGATCGTTCCGCAGCTCAACAACCCTCCATTCCAACACGGAGACCGGAGAGACGCTCCCACTCTCATGTATTTTTAAACCTTAAACCCACAACTAGACGGGATGTCCAGACAGAGCTCTGAATCCCTCTGTCAGCGCTTCTCCTCAGGAACGTCAACACACCACGCTCCCTCCGTTGATCAGTGACGTAGGAGGCGGATTTAATGCAACATTACCGTTTAGACTGCAGTGCTTTCAAAAACATAAGATATGTATCAGAATAAGTACCACAAATGAAAGTGACCTGGGTCGGATTAGAAAAAATATCTGTGCTGTTCAGACTGTTCAAACTCATGAAAAATCAGATTTGATGCACTTTTGCCTGCAGTGACATCCTCAGACACAATGTGTGAAGCATTTTATTTCATTGTAATATGACCGAGAACCTCTAGATGGCGCCACAGCTATGTGTTCGAGGCCTCGAATCATGTATCGGCACATTAGACAGGGTTCTTACACTTTTTCCACTGACAAATTCAAGCACTTTTCAAGCATTTTCAAGGTAAATTTTCAAACTTTTCAAGCACCACACGGCAAAGACAAAACAATACATTAGGACTCAAGAGGACAGTTTCACCTCACTATCATATGAATTTATTACTGTTAGATAATAGAGATGATCTTATCCGATCACAGGAACGAAAATCAGGCCTGATCACGTGATTTTAATTTAATGGAATCAGGTGAAAAAGATTAGCTATAACCTTATAAAGCAACTAGCGTGACCTTAATTTATCCTCAGATAGAAATTTTCAAACAAAATGACAATGACTTAGTTTTAATTTTAACCTGCCTGCTTTTAGTTCTAGTCTGTTACCTTAAAACCAAACACCCTGCTCTCCCAGTTCACAGCAGCAACTCGGACAAAAACACACAGCCATCTGACACTCAAGATACACTAAAAGACAAAGAGAAACTGTCTACTGACAGCAAAAACACAGCCAAGATAGCCATATATTAATCACACTGTATGACTCTCTGGTTGCAAACGTTGGTTTTTGCAGTCTCCTAGAGCCACGGTATGAGCCGTGTTGTGCAGGGAAGAGCGAGCCTCAACATGGGTGCAGTCATAGTAATGCTTATTGCAAAACACTGCCACATACTATTTAAACAATTTGAATTATGAGCAATGAGGCTATTATCAAACATATTCCTAATATTAACACATTTCTTATCAATGTTCTTCCTGACAGAGTGATGTTTTTTGGCAGCTAATCTGAGGAAATGACATGANAAGTTGAGCCCTGTTAAAAGACAAATTTCTGTTACTGTTTGGTTTCAGACAAATAAAGTATTCTATTATATTCCAAGTTACAAATAAATAAATCTGAAAGGACAACTTGGATGTTTTCTACTTTCTTCTTATTAACTGAATGCATTGCTGAGGTATTGGATTGGGACTTGGTATTGAAATCCTATGACACGGATCGGGGGCAAAAAAATGTGATCAGAACATAATTATAAATATTATCTTGTAATTTCCACAAAGCAGGGACAAAGTAAATAAAAACATCACATTTTACATTTTGAAATGTGTTTAAGGTCAGGTTTTGCTCCTACTTTTGCAGATCTTATAGAAGCTATGTTTTAAATCCTGCTCCTGCTAAATTTCTGACTATTACCACCCATTACTGAAATATCTGATCACAACCCTCCCTCCATCTGCAGAACCATTAATTGATTAAAATAAATAATTAACCCAAAGTGTCTTTGTGGTTCAGTGATTTGACACAATTTATACAATTAGAAAAAATAAAATATGCTCTCAGGGGGTCCAAGGAAAAATTCCTTTCAGTTTGGGATCCATTGTTAAAACATTTAGGAAACCCACTTGATGGTCACTTAACATCTGCTTTACATCATTGTTTATGCTTGTGATTAACTTCATGCATGTTCTATTTATGTACTTATGTTTATTTTTTGTGCATAGTTTCATATATGGTGAATTTTGATGTACTTCCTTTAATTTTTTAACGTTCTTTCTTTTGACTTTTCTTTTCTGGAATGGTGTCCAATATGTTCTTTGGAAGGGGTGGGGTGGGACTAATATATATACATAAAAATGAGCATGACCCTTCTACTTGTATATTTATGTACCATATTGCTAATGTTCAATAAAAAAAATAAAATTAAATTAAAAAAAAATAAATAATTATACTTGATGAACAAATAGGTTTTAGGGATTGTATTTCTGCTAGTAAAATACCTGCTGATATATTTAGTTTCAATTGTGACTAGTAAGAATATGACCTGGACTAGGATTAATTATATTGTTGCTATGTAAAATAGGAATTACTAGCTGATTAAATGATAAAATGGCTTGCCACGTGAACTCGGGTCTGCTTTCGCAGCCAAACACGGTCCATGCTTCTGCTCACAAATAGATGCCATGAACGACAAGGTGCTTCATTAAATTACTGGTATTTACATGTTTAGTGACAAACCTGAACACAAGTGTTACAGTTAGCTCTGCTGCTGTTTACTTTCCCCAGATGCAGTCAAAACTTTGATTTTTTCGGTATTTTATTAGTTCGTGAACTCGGAGGTGTTTTGTAAACAAAGTTTGTGAATGATGCAGCCGACGTCTGACGTAGGCTAGCTGCAGCAGGAGGAACGGGGCTTTGCGGTTCATAACAGACTTTTTAGCACAGAAAAAGATATTTCTTATCATTTTTTCGGTACCCTGCTCTACTCCAGTCTTGGTTTCATAACTAATTATCACAGAAGGACCCGCTGGATCCCAGACCCAAAGCAGCTCTCACACAAGAGGCTACTAGCATAAAAGTCTCATCGGTAAAGTAGGTCTGCTTCATAGCGAAGCCAGCGTACACCGCCGGTCCAGCGGCTGGTCTCTATAGTAGGAGGAGCCTGCTGCTAACAGACCGGTGTGACAGAAAGGAGCGGACCCTCTGAGAGCAGCCGCAGCCGTGTTTACTAAAAGCGAAATAATCGCTCTCTAGTTTTTAACGTTAACAAAAATAACAAATTGAGTTTTTTCATCAAACTAACTTGGGTGATCTTATAAACAAAACCGTGCAGTTTGTTTTTCAAGCATTTTCCAGGACTCAATACAGAAATCAAGCACTTTCCATAACTTGAAAACACGTTATTGAAATTCAAGCATTTTCAAGGATTTCAAGCACCCGTACGAACCCTGATTAGAGAATGCTTTGAAGCGCTTCATGAGGCTTCATTGGCACATCACTACAATGCCATGCCAAGGCAAACATTTTTCCGTGCCTCGATGTCATGCACAAGCTTGATTTCAGTCTCGGTATCCGTGGTTACCTGTGAATTGCCACAGATCAGCTGGCTTATTTATATGCAGTGTTCATAAAGTGCTTTGCATTGACCATTTATGGCAGAAGGCGGACGTGTCGGAGGTGAGATATGATCCGAAAACACCTGAGCACATTTCTAGGACGAGTGTGATTTATAAAGCAGGAACTGGTGTGGCTGTGTGTAAGCAGTGTTTCATTCATGTCTTTTTTGTTGTTGAGCTTAAGCAACGTTTTAGTACAGATTCTACACAAAGTTTTGTAAATGAAGCACCAACTTGATTTTTCTGCCACGTACCAGACAGTGGGACGTTCTTGCTTCTGTGTTTTTGGGCTGCTGGATATTTTTTGATATTTTGCTACTAAAACAAGAAAGTTTCTGCTGTCTTTTTGCTGTCGTGGAGTTCTGCTCGCAGACACTTTGTTCATCCTCAGAGTGCTTCTCATCTGAATATATTCCTTTGCGTGTCTTTACTCCATAAAAAGCAGAAATCTTCTTAGCACATGCCTCAAAGGAAGGTAGGCCTCCAGAAGTTTCTTCTTCCTTTCCCTCTGGACTGACGCTCTCATCTGGGTTCAAGATTGGAAAGCAAAAGCAAAATGTAAAAAAAAAGAGAAAAACTGAATAAACATTACTGAAAAAATGTGATGCTGATGTTTAATATTTTCCACTCACGGTTTTCTTCTTCGATGTTTACTTGGATCTTGGTGTGTTGCAATTATAGCCAGAACTTGCTGCTCTTTTTCTTGGCTTCCAATTTGATGAAGTCAGCTCACCATAGTTTTCATTCAGATTCAGAAACAATGGATCTTGTAGGTCAGAATCATTTTAGGGCACAGACAGAGGATTAATGCTGAGGGAGCCTGCAGAAAGCAGTGGAGATGAAGTTGTTCAGTGACACGAGACAGCAACCTCTAATAGAGGAAGTCAGCCTCTATACATCTGCAGCATCCTCTGTGGACCAACTAATTGGTAGCAATTATCTATCCTTTTGGAAGTTTCACAAATCAGATAAAGGTTTCACAAATCACAAACGATGCTTTCAGTAATCTGTTATTAGTCTACAATAATCCAGTCCAGGTTTGAAGAGTCCAGGGTCTGTAGTTTTTGCACAGGACCAGTTCATATGTGGTCTAGATGCTAAAAAAAAAATGTAGAAATCCATTTTTACTGAAGTTTCACAAATCAGATAAAGGTTTCACAAATCACAAACTATGTTTTAAGGAATCTGCTATTAGTCTAAAATAATCTAGTCCAGGTTTAAGAGTCTAGGTGTTGTAGTTTTGTAATAGGAGTAGATTAAAGATGCTTAGGGAGCGGAAAATTTGGGTGGAATTGCCCTTTTCTAAACGGGAACCAGAAATGGGAACCAACCTCAGCTTCGTACTTTACTGCACGTTTAAATAAAAATAGCATTATTCATGATGTTACAGGCTAACTGTCTAACATTTCTCGTTTATTTAAAAACAAAAACCGTATTCTACATATCCTGTTAGAGAGCAAATTAACTTACTGCAACGCTGCTTGTTTTATTTACATCCACATGCTAACTAGCTAGCCTCCTGTGATGGATAGGAGCTAATAACGCTGTGCTAACAGGTATGTGTCTGCATTACGAGACAGGTTAACTGAGCTAGTTAACTGGTTACATTTACAATCCACCAAACGGTGGTCAGACAAAAGCTTTGTTCACGTTACCTCAAACATAACGCGAGGTGGGAGTCAGTTTTGAAGGATGTCATTAGAGAACCAAGCTGAGCGCTAAATAAAGCCTAGTTAAAGCGTTACTCCAGATGTTACCAGCTGTGTAGAACTAAAAGGAGGCCTCCATTCCCTCCTCCTCTTCTCCTCCTCCTCCTCCCACTCCTCTTCTTCGAGGTTGTTGGGTACTTTTCTTCTTTGCAGCTGCATTACTGCCTCCTGGCGTTAGGCGTGTTACTTCACACTAGTCTGTGAGGTTCAGCAAATCACAGCTGGAAGTAGGAGCTTCAGATGAGTTTGATTAAGAACTAAAGGATTTCAAGTACTTTTTTCAACCAAATATTAGTTAATTTCTCAAACATTTGTCTAACCAGATCAGCAGCACACATTCTGGTAGCTAAAAACAAGTTGAAATGAAACAAACGCCTCCTAGTGGCTAGCTGCATTATACCTATTAAGCCCCGCCCCCTCCATGGAAATGAATGGGACATTTTACTGATTTGAATAAAATTTATAGAAAAGACAATTCAGATAAAAAAAATTCAAGTGTTTAGTCTTTACCTTTCTGTTAAATTTTCAAAAACAATTGATTTAAATTAGCTATTTGATACACTTTTCTTTTCCTGTGTCCTGTAAAGCAATCTGAATTGTTGTCTGAGTGCCAAAAACAAGCCTTACAGATTAACTGTCACAGGCAGAGCTTGATACAAAAACCTCATCAGCATTGCTTTTGGTTTATTTTAAATCATAAGGGCTATCAGGCAGCGACCTCTTATATATACAGTCTTTGGCAGCGACCCATGCCCACTGGCACAGTCCCGAGGCCCCTCGGGGACCCCCCCCCCCCCCCCCCCCCCCAACACACACACACACACACACACACACACACACACACACACTTAAATGTTTCAGATCAGCATACAAATTCATATATCAGACAATGATAACATGAGGAAATACAAAATGCAGTTTTCAAACTTGTGAAAAAAAGTAACTGGCTGTTGCAAGCAGAAAGCAGCCGCTGCATCTCTGCATGCCCACGTGTAAGTTAATAGGTTACACTTTCGTTATTATCGCAGTGACGGAGTTACCTCAGGCCAGAGGCTTTACTGGCCGGATAACATTTGAACTTTGATCCGAGGCAGCTTTTAAAAGCCACACGACTCAGTTCAGCTGTCTTTCTGCTCCTTCTCCGGGTAGCCGCATATCACACACCGAAGTGGGCGTGGGGGATAAATGAGAGGAGGGGGGCAGCAGGGAGCTATGGCGACAGCTATCCAAGCAGCAATATCTCTGCCCTCCTGTCTGCAGTCAAACTGAGCACATGCGCTCCAGTTAGCTGGACTCATGTGGTCCTCCAGCTCATCACCCGTCTAACGCGTATTTCCTGAGGTAAGGAACAGACACGGTTAGTTTATCTGACGGCGACACAGCTGCTGTGTACCAAACTAAGTCGGCTAACTGTTCGAGTAGCTAACTTCAACTTACCGTTCTGAGGCTTACTGACTAAAACTCACTGTCTAAAAGCTGACGATGACACTTCTTTGCATCGGTAACATCAGTAATTTGCTCCTGCTGCTTTACAGGAAACAACCAAATGTGGCTAATGTAGCTCGTAGCTAACCACTAGTTAGCTACGGTAATTACCGGTAAGATGTTTTGCTAACTCTTCAGACCAGGATGTGATGAAGTTACCTGGATGCAGTTTCATTTTCATTTAGCAGCACCAGATTTTCGTTGCTATTTTATTAATTTTCCCCCAAAACTCTACTTAAATGTTTGAAATTTAACCTCGATTCAAAAGATTGAACCTAAAGGGCAGCCCATTGCTTTTCTTTGCTGTTTTACATAGTGGCACTACTGATGTCTACTAAGATTTTTAAAATATTTTCACACTTGTCAGCCAGGTTCAGTTACCTGTCAAGTGTAGTTTTGTTGTTGTTTTATGATCTGAGGTAATATGAAGTCAGCCTGAGCAATTCCTCCCATTTGTAGATTGAATCTGTTGCACCAGATGGAGTGGGATTCTGCAGAAGAAGCTGATGATTTTGTGTGGACGGATGACTCCTCCAGCATACCTGAATCTTGTCAGTCGAAGCCAAGAACAAGCAACATCTCAGAACAAGAGTTCTCGTGCCACTGCTGCTACGACATCTTGGTCAGCCCCACCACTTTGACCTGCGGCCACAACTTCTGCCGCCACTGTTTGGCTCTGTGGTGGGAGTCCTCCCGTAAGAATGAATGCCCAGAGTGCAGAGAGAAGTGGGAAGGCTTTCCTAAAATCAACATTCTGCTAAGGTATGCTTCTCATTTTTGTCATCGCGAACATAGTCCTAATGACATCTAATACATACTTATTATTACTTATACTAGTTCGGGGAACATTTATAAATATTTTCAGTGACTGGGAGTGTAGATTTGGATGCCTGAAGTCACTTTCTTTTGGAAAAATAAATGCAAACTATCGCTCAAATTTAAAATATTTATTGTGACTTATCATATGATCCCATTTTTGTATTTGGGCTTTATAATAAATACTATGTTAGGTATAATTTCTCCCTTGGTCTACCTGTAGTGCTGGGTGCATGATTGTCTTTGGACTGTAAAACCAAACCCACGATCATCATTTCCATCACACTGCTAGAAGTCCTCCTTCCTAACAATACAGTAAAAGCCTGGTTATCGAGAGTGTTCTGGTGGTCTTTCTGAGATAAGAAGCACGTGATAGTTTGATAGGAACATAAAGCTGATAACACCCAATCAGGCCAGACGTTTGGATGTCTACGTCATTGTTACTCAAATCTTCTGGATTTCTCTTGTCTGCACAGCAAAACTCCAAATATTCTTGGTGAATAAAATCAACCTGGAAAGATTTTACCCTCAAACAGATCAGTTGTCTGCCTAAATCAGTGGGGACAAAAAGTCAGTGTGTGGAAAAACCCACATCTGGGCACTTATAATAAATTCAGTACCACAATTGTAGGGAAATGTTTTTCTTCTCATCAGCTTTGGCCTGGTTGTGTGAGTGAGGGTTCACCAGTCTGGGACAAAGCTGCCTGCATTCTGACATGTTTACAGTCAAGACAGATTTTCCGTTTCTGTGCTCAAACAGAGTTCAGCAAGTGTTTTCTTTTTTTTTCTTTCACCTCAAATGACTTGCAAGTTGTCTTTCTTTTAGGGATGCGACGGAGAAGCTCTTTAGAGAGGTTGTAGAGCGAAGGAGAGTAGAAATCCAAGAAAACCCCAAAATCTCCCAGAGCTTGTCGGCATTTCAGAGGTACGTTTTACTAACCAGCTCTACCTCCTGCATGCTGCAGACAAATTCACCTCCTCCCTGTGAGAGTTTATCTCTTGCTCAAAATCTCCCACATGCCTCGATATTTCTGTTCACGCATGCACATTGCTGCAGGGAGATCTTTTGTTTTGCTTAACCCAGAGAACACAGTTGATGCCGATTGATGGCAGTCCAGTCCGAGATTTCCTTGCATTTTGTTAGCTAATGTAGCCTTTAGCCTAAAATCAAGAGGAATGAGTGAAAAATCCAGTCAACACCAGACCCACAGATCGTCTCCAAGCTCTTAATGTTCTAATGTTGCCATGCATTTGGGGATTTATAAAAATAAAATTCTGTTTCAGATTTAAAAACATTGCATCATTTGTGAAATGTAACACTTCTCACCAAGTTTTGTAAATTCCTCAAAGGCAGATCTGTGCCAAAAGGCTTTATTCCTTTGTGTTGGAAAGCAAAGGAGCTGGATTTTGCAAAACATCTCATCTTCATCTTGCTTTGTTCCTCGTAGGTATGGCGACAACTTGGGTAGATCCAAGACAAACCAGCACAAAGAAGGGGCAGGTTTCTTCTTCTCAGGAGTCCTAACTGCTCTCACCTGTGTGGCTGTAAGTACAACATTAAAGAAACGCTTCTATATTATCACACAGCAGAATGCTTAAGAGTCTTCTGTGCTATGTTTGAGCGGATTTAGCTCACCTTAAAGCGGCTACCGTTCACTTGTAACAGGTAATAATAAAAGGTTATCACAGTTGTGGCTCAAAAGGTCAGTTTTCTCCTCATGCTGTCAAGAGAACATGTTTATTTTGTCCATGTGGTATTTGGGAGCAATGTCACTGTTAGCTTTGCAACGTGGCAGTATATTTACGGTTGTGTATGTTTGGCTGTTTGCTGCTGGTAAATAAATGACATCGTTGTTGTTTATCTTTTTACTCTGAGTGGATCATTTTATTTTCACCTGCGTTCACAACATGAATTAATTTCTTGATATCATGGCTCTGTGTTCGACTTGAACCACAATATTTGCGCAGCAGCAACTAAAGTATTTTGAGTCATTTTGTAGTGATTGATAAACTGAGAGCTATTTCTAGCCCAGCCAAGACTAAAGTCGATGGCTGTAATCTGAAAATGGCTCCAACCTAAACATTTCATAGATTCACAATCAGTTTTATTGTCATCGAACCAGCGTCCTGCTACAACAAAATTTGACTTCGCAGCTCCATCTGTGTGTCCGTTCCAGAGAAAGTTTTGAATTCTTCAGCCTTCAGAGGCGGGTGAGCCAATGTCGGATAACAGAATTGTTTTGGAACATACAAGAGATTCATTTTCCTCTCTACCTTTAGTCCGTGCCGGTCTCAAGGGCACCAAACGTCCGAATCCGGGGGTTAGTTTCCAACAAACTGAGCTGCAACTTTCTCCAAGTTGGTTTCCATTCTGCATGCGAGTTCTGAAAACGCAGCCAGATTACTGCTCAGAGCATCTAGCTTGTCATTCATCTCTAGCAACGTTCGAGTCTGAGAGTTCAAAACATGGCATATACCTTCTCAGAGCTCAGGAGACCTGCTAATAGCATCCCGTCAGCACCAAAATTTTCCGATACAGCAGGAACCCGGTAATCATGAATCCAAATATATAAACATCTTCTGATATTACGGAAGCAGCTTTGCGTCTTCATCATCGCTCCAGCTGCAGCCACTGAGATCAAAGCTGACAGGAACGTGGATCCGTGCTGCAAACCCCCACAATTAATCTGCGTATTTCCAGTAGAACACGTTTGCTGAAAGATTTGTGCAATAATCAGATTTTTATTTTACTTCCACAAAATGCTGATTTTAGATTAGATATTACGGAAAACGGGCACGGCTTGCCATCAAATTTTAAAGCCGACCCTCATTAATTAGAAGTCAGACAGGATGGGTCGCTAGCTGCTTCCAGGCGAGCAACTATCAAGTGCGTCGCGAGCTACCGGTAGCTTGCGAGTGACGTATTGGAGACCTCTGCTGTAGATGTTAGCAGCTGGCTAGTAAATTAGCCTAAAGAGGCAACTGTTTGTCTTCATCTGCAGCCATATTGTGTTTCCTTTTAAGATGCTTGTGCCTCACAGTCGTACCGCCATGGAAGGCAGGTTGAACCTTGCAGATTTTGCTCATGCTTCTATTGAATTTTAATAAAATGCTCTCAAACGTTTGAGCTCCTGTAGGACGTAAACGCTTCTTCTGCTCAGGAAGCTAACTACAATGAGTAATACATTCACTTTTACACAGAAACGCACATTTGAGTACCTGACCTATGCCTTTAAGCTGTTGCACATCTGAGTTGTTGATTCAGTGGAGAAGAGTGATGCTGCTGCAGGCTTAAAGCAAAACCTAAAGTGGTGTTTAGCTCAGCTAACATTAGCCGTGATCTCACTCTTTGTGACAGTCGACTCCAGTGTTTGTAACGTCTGCATGTTTCCAGGTGGTGGTGTTGGTGTTTCACTGGGGCAGCGGGGTTCTGGAACAGCACGACCTGCTGATCAGTAAACCAGTGGCTCACTGGACACCAGAGGAGGTGTTGTGTTGGTTGGAGGATCTGGGTCCGTGGACTGAGCCCTACAGAAAACCCTTTCAGCAGGAGAACGTTAATGGAAGGTAGATAAATTACTGACTTGATTCTAAAATGAGCTGATCCTGTTTGTTTTTTTTAATCTCTGTAGTTTTATTTTCTGTATTTGCCTTTAGGCTGCTGCTGATGCTGGGGGAAGAAGAGTTGTTGAAATCTCCTTTTAACATAGAGAATCCGGCCCACAGGCGGGCTGTGGTGGCTGAGCTGGAAAGAATTAAAGCACTGGGGGTCAAACCCCCACAGAACCTCTGGGAATACAAAGTAAGCACTGTTTTTTATTTGTTTATGACAGAGTATTATGTATTTTCAACAACAGAAGTTCTGATTGGATGCTGTTAAATTAAAAAGAAGTGAAATTCTCTGTGAGGTTATTAAATCAGAGTTTCCTTCTTGTATGTTTGTCATGAAATTTTGAGGCACACATAAACACTGTTTCTGTCTCTTTTACAGACGGCTAATGCAGGAAAGTCTATGTTCTTGCTGTACGGACTGAAGCGCTCCCCTCGTCTCACAATCCTTTATTTGTATTTGTTTGACTATTCTGAGACGTTTCTTCCCTTCCTGCACACCTGCTGTCCAGCCATCACGCACATTGACACGCCTGTGGAGAGCAGATATCTCTACACACAGGTGACACCTGCAGGGATGTTATGGTGGCCATAACTTAGCGATCAGAAATACGGGTTACTAATGATTGGTTTTATTACTAATTTATTTAAGGATCGTAAGAGCTGGTTCTCTCCTGTTTTTGTTAGTTGGAACCCAGCTGGCAGCAGTGGGCAGAGTTCCTTGTGAAGTACTGCTTGTTCCCGTACGAGCTGATAGCAGAATTTGCTTGGGACTGGTTGGCTGTCCACTACTGGACGTCCCGTTTCATCATTGTGAACACCATGCTGCTGTCTCTGCTGGAGGCTTGTGCTGTGTGGAGACTCGGGACAACCGTCAGGATCAGGTAAAAATATAAAAAAGAGAGCTGGGTGCTAGCTAATGAACTAAAAATGTTGATTGCTCAGAAACTGCAGTGCTGTACCTTTAATCTGTATCTCTGCAGGACGCTGCCTCAGAAGATGTGGAACCATTTGTGGAAAGTGCTCTCTCAGGGATTCGCCCTTGCCCTCCTGTGGCCTTTTGTCCCACAGTTTGTGTGCCACTGCCTCTTCTACTGGGCTCTCTACTTCAGTCCAATCATTAACATCGACTTGGTGGTGCAACAGTTAATGCACCCTGAAACACGGGCACCGTAACAGACACCAGAGCCTAAAACACGCAGCAGCTAATGAAATACCCTGAAGTCTGACTGTTGATTTCAGCTGTAAGCTCAGATAAGCCTGGCTTCATTTGGTGTCCGGTCTTCCTGCCTCTCTGCATGGATGGCTGCCATGTGGAACAAGAGAGCTGTCCTACGAAGAACGATGCCACAGAGACTCGCCGTCATACCTGTGATGTAACGGATTGAGACTGATCTCTACAGCATATTCACCAACCACAAGGCCTAAACGATCCTACGTGCAGTTCTGTCCTAGCGAAACCTTTCAGATTTGCCTCTTGAGCTGGTTTTGTAGCACTGACATGGCTGTAGATTGTACGGCTACTGAAAATGAAACAAAACAAACATTTATGAGAAATATTTCAGAAACATCTGCTTTAGTATTTACCTGCACGTTGATGGATTTGGACCTTCAGTGCTACGGTGATCTCAGCACTACAGATCTGTAATAGGATTGAAATGTGGTAAAGATTGGAGACTTGTTTAGGGAAACTTGACCAGCTTTTTTCCCCTTCAACATAATCTCTCTTGCTTTAAGACTGTACATATGTTAACATTTATGATACTGATACAAATGGTTTAAATTTTTTATGATTTTTTTAAAAGAATAAATTGTTTTATAGTTGCTTGTACTGCTGACAAAAGCTGTGTTGCACATTTTTTACCGTTCATAAAACATTTTGTTGCAGCATTGTTTTCCTTGTTGGACCAAGCCAATTGAAGAGCTCTTTGTTTTTTTGTTTTTTAATTGCACTTAAAGTTCTACACTGTGAAATATATTTGTGTGTGTTCTAATGACAAAGCCATTTCTTTTTGGATCTTATCTTATTGGAAATGGCTTGACAATAAAATAAAAATGGATGAAAATGTATGGCATCAAAACGGGCTCAGCTTCATGTAAACTCAAAAATTGAAATTGTAAATTCAAATAAATATTGAAAACTTGAAACAAGAAATTGTAAATAAAAAAATTAAATATGACTAAACATAAAACTGCAATCAAAAACAAAAAAAAAACAAACGAATTTCATTAAGGAAAACTACATGAAACAAGTTTTGGCTGAGTTTACGTTTCTCCTCTGCTCTCAGGCCTGAGTTTATGGGTTTCTCAGTGTCAAGGAATGCTATGGCAAGCCGTTTGAAGCAGACTAGATATGTATTCCAGATATCTATTGTTCCCTGTAGAAATTAACATTCCACATATTTATAACAATTCTACTAACCACAATGAACATTTCAGATATCTGAAATGTCAATTTTCCTAGGACAAAGACGTCACGTTGCCCATTCGTGTTTATTGGGTTTATAGCACATCCTATCTAAATTCTTCCTGTCTAGAATGGACATTGTGGAAAGGAGAAACTATTCTTACTAGAATTTAGAATCTTACTAGAACTATCCTTTTTGGCGAAAGGATTATATCCAATTAATATTTCAAACTCCGTTTAATAATGAATTAATATGATTTAAAAAACAATACACCACTGAGTTGTACACTTTTTAAATGTTATTTTACATTGGGCATTTGAACAAGTTGTTAAAAGTTAACTAAACTAAACTGCTAAGGTGACTTTTCAATAAAGTGAACTACTAAAATAAACTTATTAACCAAAATGGTGTCAATTTAAATGTTCATGTGAGTTTACGGCGTTCTAATTTACAAAAGTTTGTAGTACCCTTAAAACGGAAGTTGCGGAAATTTCGAGGCGTCTTGAACGCAACATACTTATAAACAACAGACACTCGTGCAAGATGCACACATTATCAAGCTGCCTGAACACGTAGTTACCCCGGCATTTGTTTGGAGGAGAAGTTGCCCTGTGTGCTGCATGTTTGTGTCTAAATCTCAGAGAAAATTCAGGTAAGAATCCGACAGACAGAAATGTTTCCTTTTAATCAAAGCAAAGAGATAACTAGAACGTTAGCACAAATAAGCTAATGCTAATTTTAAACATTGAGCTACATTTGTGAGCTTGTTTCAGTGTTTCGTAATTGTCTATCTGTACAAAAGTCTGCTAAGCTTCAGAACTAAAATTCCCTTGGTATTTAAATGTATCTACGCAGTACTTTAACCTTCTAAAACTACCATCGCTAGCTAAAAGTTGTTGTTTATTTATATTAACTGTTACTTTGATACGATTAAATCTGAGGATATGTGGAAATCTAGAAAACGGATCCTACCGTCGTAAGGGATATTTAGAGCAAAATTTTGTAATCCCAATAAAAATACATATTTTGTGCACATTTATGTTCAGTGGATTGTAATTGCATGGCTTCATGTGACCAAACTGAGTTGAGTTTTTCTGCCTTTATTACTTTGATAGAACCAAAGTGACACAATGGTTTCATACAAGAAGCTGAACCCTGAAGATGTTCGGTTTTCCAGTTCAGTTTTATCAGAAGAAGCTCGTCCAGTTCAACAAGACGATGAAGTGAGTTCATATCTGGTTTTATTTGTTGCTCACAGCCCTGTTGATGGATGAGAACACGTCCCTATCACATTTATAACTTCCCTATTTCATTGTTCTCCCACTCAGGAAATGGTCAGAATTTGATGACCTTTGAAAACTTTAAGAGGAAATAAAAGTATTTTGTCCTTTAATTCACCGTTGAAGCTGCTGAATTAGTTTCTCTTTGACGTTTGTTGACTGAGCTCGTTTTAAAATTTCCACATTGTGTTTCGAGGTTTCAGATCCAGACCGCGTTTCCTTGCTCCCTCGTAGACCATCCTGCTCCGTCACCACGAGTGTTGTGATTATCGGCTGCATTCTGATGCTCCTTGGAGTAGGCTGGGTGCTGTACACCATGTACTGGCTGCACAGTTCATCCAGCCAACATCCACATGGACCACCGCCGCCGGCTCCGGGGGAGGCATCAGGATCCAGATTACAAGCAGGAGTAAACAGAATTACATCCTCCTCTCACAAAGAGGCCTGCAATTTAATCTCAGAGCCGTGGAGGTTCGATTGTTACCCTGAAAGAGGGGTTGTTGTGACGCGAGAGTTGTGTGAGGCAAGAAACTGTTGCTTTATCCCTACATCCAATGCTTCTACTTCTGCTGCCAGCCAGTCAAGGAAAAATGGTATTCCTTGGTGTTTCTATCCTCTGGATTTTCCCTCTTACTCACTGGTGTCACAAAATGAGACATCAATGGGGGTGAAAGGTACGCTTGTCAAGGAAGGGTCGACTTACTACCCTGGAGACATTCTCACTGTTGCAGTGGAGATACGCCATGAAACAGACACACGACTGCGTGTCAGAGTGAGTAGAGGAACTCATTAGGTCATAATAACCAACACATTTTGAAATGCCCCTCTTAATCCCTCTCATTTGACAGATGAGGTCTGAAATCCAGCTCATAATTGTCTCAAACATTTCTTGATATAGATAACTGACCCTTCAAGTTCAAGGTATGAGGTTCCGATCTCGGTGCCCGCCGCCACTAAGAAGGCAGAAAACCCAGAGTACCTCGTGGAGCTCTCAAAGCAGCCATTTGGTCTCATTGTGAGGAGGAGATCTACAGGAGCCGTGCTGTGAGTCTGAAACATCTCAGATTATGTCAAAGTCCTATTTCAGCCACCTTTGAGTAGGTTGGTTCATTTAAGGTGGAAAATAAATGGTACAGCAGGCTGCCTTTTTAGCTACACGATTTAAAAAAAAGAAAAAAAAGAACCAATGTTATATAATTAAATCATTTATTGTTTGTTTGTTAGTCTGAATACCACAGTGGCTCCTCTCTTCTACGCGGATCAGTTCCTTCAGTTTTCCACCTCTCTGGCCTCTCCGTACATTTATGGCCTGGGTGAACACCGCTCCACCTTTTTGCACGATGTGCACTGGAACACACTCACCATGTGGGCTAGAGATGTTCCTCCCATGGTAATCATAGCTTCCTTTTTGCTGTCATTGCTGCAGCCCATAGACATCCTTCGTCCACATGGTGTAATAAAAGCAAACCTAATGTGACTGTGTTTTTGTCTGGCTTGTAGGAGCAGACAAACCTGTACGGGGTCCATCCGTTTTATCTGGCTATGGAGATGGGAGGGACTGCACATGGCTTCTTCCTGCTCAACAGTAATGCAATGGGTCAGTCAGACAGTCAACTCGGGCTGTGTGCTTAGATAAACTAATTAGTGCTGGATTTTTTTTATATTTGTTCTGATTGAAGCAGTTGATTCAAATGATAGAAAATCAATGATTCAGTAGATAAACTGGTATGAGTTTCCCTCAACTTCACTGTTCTGTTTCTTTATGATCATCAGTATCAGCCCCAGACTAGATCTCAATCCCAAAGTCAATATAGAAAACAGACTTTGACACAGATCTGTTTGTTTTTCCACCTCAGCATTCCCATTCTTGTAACCTGCATTATTCCTTTAATCAGACGTGGTCCTCCAGCCCGCTCCAGCCCTCACCTGGAGAACTATTGGTGGAATCCTGGACTTCTATGTTTTCCTCGGTCCTGATCCTGGGTCAGTTGTTGAGCAGTATGTGGACGTCATAGGTCAGTAATCGTGTGCAGAGTCAACCTACAGCTGTATGGGTAATAATACTGTTTAAGCTGAAGAAGGAAATAAATATGTAACTTTTTAAAGTTTTTATTTAAATTACAATAAAACTAATGAATATTGTAAAAATCCTCTCAAACGATTTATTTCCTCTTCCAGGACGTCCAGCCATGCCCATCTACTGGGCTTTAGGATACCACCTCTGTCGCTGGGGATACAACTCCAGTGATTCCACCTGGGAAGTTGTCAAGAGCCTGAGGAATTATGGGATACCCCAGGTAGATTTTTTTCTATCTTCTACATGAGTCAGTTTTGTGTTTTTGATGTTTATTTTAGGAACACTTTGCAGTTTTTGCTTGCTTTTAGCACCCTCTAGTGTTCGTTAGTGAAAGCAAAAGTGAAACTTATATCCTCGCTGTGCGTTCGTCTTTTTAACACCTTAATCTAACTGCTGAAATGTCCTCAGCTTTCATTAGCGTCTACAGGAGCGGTTTATCACTAAATCAAACAAATCAGCTGTGTTCATGATCTAAAACATTCAGGAATTATGCTGGAAGCAGACTGCAGCCCCAGACATGTCAGCTCCACTTTACTAAGTCTAACAGGGATCGGACCGGCACTCTGAAGTTGCAAGTGCGGTATTCTGTCCACAGAGGGTGGTGGGGGTCTGAGTGATATTTCATTAACCCTGTAAAGGGTCATTATACCACATACAGGCTCAAGAAAATGATTTAAAAATAGGAAAAGGTTGCATAGTATGGCTTTAATACCTAAGTGAATTGCAGACACATCCTGTTTAAATTGATAAGAAAAATCTTCAAACACAAGTTTTGTCGATTTATTTGTTGTTGACTGATGTGATGATTCCTTTTTTAATCCTCTTTCCTTCTTGTGGCATACAGCATGATTTTGTAATGATCTGCCTGATTTCAGGACACCCAGTGGAATGACATCGACTACATGGACCAGTTCAAGGACTTCACTTTTGATCCAACAAACTTTGGCTCTCTCCCTGAGCTCGTCAGGGATCTGCATGCTCACAACCAGACTTATGTTATAATGCTGGTACATAAACATTTCTGTCACCAGTTATATGTTCAGTATCGAGTTTGATGTGCTTGTCTGACTGTTTTCTTTTCTGTGCAGGACCCGGCTATCAGCAGCACACAACCCAAGGGCTCATACTGGCCGTTTGATGAGGGACTGAAGAGAGGAGTTTTTATGAAAGATGCTGAGGGAAAACCACTCATTGGAACGGTGAGACAAGAATCAGGTGTAAAAGTTTCTCCTGTGAGCTTCAGCCAAACGTTTAAAGCTAAAATGTCCGTTCTGTCACTAGAAGGAACATAAAAATTTAAAACTTTTTTTTCGTCTTTCAGGTGTGGCCCGGTCAGACGGCTTTCCCTGACTTTTCTGATGAAGTCACACATGAATGGTGGTTCGACAACCTGCGCAAATTCCATGAGAAAGTCCCGTTTGATGGATTGTGGATTGTAAGGAAAAGAAAACTAAATGGATTGAGTTCAAAGCATTTATGTAAATTCACTCCCTGATAAGGCTTCATTTTGTTTTAGGACATGAACGAGCCTTCAAATTTTGTGGACGGATCGATGAACGGCTGTCCGGCAAATAGTCTTGAAAATCCTCCTTATACTCCAGGTTCAACACTTAAAATAACAAATCCCAAACAATTGTATACAAACGGTGCATCTGATTGCTGTAACGTTTGTTTTGTTTTCAGGTGTTTTGGGAGGTTTGCTGAGGTCTAAAACTGTGTGTGCCTCAGTGCAGCAGAAACAGTCCACACATTATAATCTTCACAGTCTCTATGGACTCATGGAAGCTAAAGCCTCTGCAAGGTATTGACTTTTATATTCATCCCAGAAAGTAGTTTAAAATCATTAAAAATGATATTTTATATTTTCTCTCTGATTTAATTTTCTCTCTGCTGTTTTTTGTTCAGTGCTCTGAAGCGGATTTTGTCAAAGAGACCTTTTGTGATCTCCCGCTCCTCCTTCCCCAGTCAGGGGTCGTACTCTGGTCACTGGCTGGGAGACAACAGGAGCCAGTGGAAGGATCTTTACGCTTCTATCGCAGGTTAAAGGAGAAACAAATGAAAACCATCCTAACAATACTGACTTTATTAAATGATTAAAGTAACACTAAACAGTTCCTGCTTCTCCCTCCTACTGGTTGAAAGATTTACAACTGTTGTAAACAACCGCTAACAATGAGCTAACACTAACATGAGCCAACTAATACTAAAATAAACCACAAAGTAAAAGGATACACCATGTTGGACAAAAACTATTGCTTACAAGTCCAGTATCAACAAAGCTAGGTCACCATCAGTCCGTGATTTCATAGCCTCCTTTAGCTTCCTCAAACGAGTGTAGGCCGTGCCGATGTTTACCCTGCAAACATCTTCTATCTCTTGTTCTTGTGATTTTTATTGATGGTCAACAAACTGAAAAAGCTAACTGCTAGCCTTTATATTAGCTACCAGCACTGTAAACTGCTAACAGCTGTTAAGCACGTAAAAAGCTCCACCCAAGGCACCTACCCATTCCACAAAACTGTTAAGTGTAGTTTCTGGTCAGCAGAAGGCACCAGAGTGCTGTCTAATGTGCAGTTAATAAAGTTTCTACCTACACGATCACTGAAAACCACTTACAAATAGCTTAAAGTGTTAAAAACTGTTTAGTGTTACTTTAAAAGTAAATATTCATTCTACAGCTTTGCCACTAGATGTCACTAAAATAAGCTTATTTGTCATTCATGAATTTTCCACCTGTTTCTTGGTCTCAGGTATTTTGACCTTTAACCTTTTTGGCATCCCGTTGGTGGGAGCAGATATCTGCGGCTTCAGTGAGGAACCGCAGGAGGAACTGTGTGTCCGTTGGACCCAGCTGGGAGCTTTCTATCCCTTCACTCGAAACCACAACACTATTGGCATGAAGGTGAACTGATTACTAAGATCTGCTTTCTGACAGATGAGAGCTAAAAATTTACTTCTGCTGGGTTGAAGGAAGAACTATTTAACATTTTTGTATTTTTTAATAGGATCTGCCAAGTTTGCTTGTTTTTATTGGTTATTAAACACCTTGTGTTGATGGACATTCCAATTTTCAGAAAAGGAATAATAAAGGTGGCATTTTAAAGCAGAGGCTACTTGACACTAATGTTTTCAAATTGATTTAATACAAAATAAATATTTTGTGTGTTAATTATTTTACAACTGTACCTTCCAGCCTCAGGACCCGACAGCTTTCAGCCCTCTGGCCCGTGCAGCCATGAAACAAGCTCTGCTGCTCAAATACTCCCTCTTCCCGTTCCTCTACACTCTGTTTCATCATGCACACATGCACGGACACACCGTTACACGTCCACTGATGTTTGAGTGAGTAGAACCTTTATGCATGATTCATTATCTTTGGTTTATCATAAACAGACATGTTAAAGGGATTTTGACTTGATTTTGGGTACGCTTCACTACCAGGTTTCCAGGAGATGTGAAAACCTACGGGATTGACAAACAGTTCCTGTGGGGAAAGAGCTTGTTAGTGACTCCAGTGTTGGAGCCTGGGGTGGACTTTGTAGAGGGTTACTTCCCATCAGGTCTGTGGTTCGACTACTTCACGGTAAGACTCAACATCAACAAAAGGAAAAAAGGAAACAAAGCAGCTTTAACAGCGTTTATATATTGTTTTTGCACCTCAGGGGGATTCTGTGCGCAGCAAAGGTAAAGAACTTCGACTGGACGCTCCGCTAGATAAGATCAACCTGCATTTGCGTGAAGGTTTTGTTATACCAACTCAGGTGAATAAAATTTTCTGTATCATTTCTTTTATTTTTCACCTTTTACCTTTAATGTATAAACATCTTGTCTATTAACAAACTTCCTGTTTTGCTAAAATGACAACAAGTGAATATTTTGTGTACCCCCTGATCTCTGAGACGGTCAAGTCATGCCTGATATGTAATTTGTGGTATTTAAAACTCTCATTTCTACGGAATAGGATTAGGGCCACTGAAAAGAAAAAAAGAAAAGAAAGAGAATTTTGACCTTAATCTCAGAATTTTGACCTTAATCTCAGAATTCTGACTTTTTTCTCAGAATTCTGAGATTAAAGTCAGAATTCTGCGAATAAAGTCTGAATTCTGACTTTAATCTCAGAATTCTGAGGAAAAAAGTCAGAATTCTGAGATTAAAGTCAGAATTCTCTTTCTTTTCTTTTCAGTGGCCCTAATTCTCTTCCGTATATTTCTGTCGTTCTGAGCCTTTTAAATCCTCCAATGTGAAGTTCTTATTTATATTTTCTTTTTTGTGTGAACAGGCGCCCAACCTGACCCTGTGGGTAAGCAGCGGTCAGCCTCTTCATCTGGTCTCGGCTCTGTCTGACGACGGTTCAGCTACTGGAGATCTGTTCTGGGACGACGGAGAGAGCCTGGACACCTACGAGACCAACCAGTACACCTACATCATCTTCAGCGTCTCTCAGGTTCTCATTAGTTTCTTCCTCACCAGCATATCGGGACTTCTCAAAAACCCATTTGTTTTGATTTGTTTATTGATGTGTTGGGCTTTAATCTGACGCTAATGTTGTCTTTTCATATGAACGTTTTCAGTTAATTGACTTCCATTCAGAATCCTCTGTTTTTATTTTCACACTGGAACGTGTTTTTTTTTTTTTTTTATATTTTCAGAAAGTGATGACCTCCCAAGTGCTCCATAGCAGCCCGGAGGCCTCATTCCTCTCTGTGGACTCGGCGTCTTTCTACGGTGTCCCTGAGAAGCCGAGCAGAGTGCTGGTGAACGCCCGAGAAGTCCCGTTCACCTACAGAGACAACCTGGTGAGACATTTCGTGTTACGGGTGCATTAAAAACAAAGGAATGGTGGTATTCTGTGATTTAAAACAAAACATTTATAGTTTATTTGTAAAAGAGCATCTGAAAATCCAACTGAGCATTACTTGTGGTAACTCTTAAATCAAATCTAGTGTAGCTTAAAGGGATATTCCACCCAAAATTGAATTCACGCCATTCACGCCCATTGTTTATGCTAAGCTAAAGCTAAACTAAAGCAGACGAACTGCTGCCAGATCAGGAGAATTACTGCGCTGGTTACACAATGCTTTTTCCCACTGATCTAACTCTGGGAAATATGTCAACAGAAAAAAATAAAAATGTTTGGTGGAATATCCCTTTTAAACGCTTGTAGCGTTCAGATAAAGATTATATCTGATATTGTATTTTTGATCTGACCTTGCATTTTCATTTTTCCACTCTGCAGGTGTTGTCCGTCACAGGTCTGGGTCTCAGCCTTGTTCCGAACTTCACCATCAGCTGGATGTAGTTTTATTTACTGTTGCAGTAACACGCTGACACACACAGATGGCGCCACGTGAGCTTTTGTGCAAGACACTGGAAGATACTAAGTGATTGTGACACTTCTTAGCTGATTTCTACTTTCAAAGAGCAACATTTCACTTTGCAGTCTGGTTAAAATAAGCTCAACATGCTCAGAGGAAAAACCACTGGAGTTTACACATAACAAGCGAGTCATTTCTGTGTTTAGATTGGCGTTTTAGACCTTTTTAACTCCGGATCAACTATTAAAATGCTGCTATAGATGTCGCTGTCCTTGATTTCAACTTGTTTTTGTTTCCAATCATGTCTGGAAGTCAAAGCCAAAACTAAATATTATTGTTAGAAATGAAAGTGAAGGTATTTAGGAGCAAGTTGAGTCATGTTTGAGTCGACTCGTTACACCTTTAAACAAAACAAAAGGAGTTTAGCTCACCTAAACTCTGCTTTAATGCTGCATAATACTGCATATGACCAGTTTTGACTTCCATTCAATCAAAACTAGATTTTAAAAAGCTCATCAACAGAAAGATGATGTGCAATAAAAAGATAAATGTGACAAATCTGAATGTAGCTCCTGAGTTTGACTTGTTTCTTTTTTTTTTTTTTGCTGCTGCTGCAGTTTTCCTGAGGAGCCTTATGCATGTGTTGTTGCACGTCTAACCTGTGAGCTTTAATTGTTCAGCATCATTCTGTTCATCACTGAACAGTTTGCTTCTGTCGTGAAAGACTGCAACTTTCCTTAAGAAAAGCCACAATTATTATTGTTTGTGGGGTTTCAAAAATCTGCAGTATTAGTTCATCTTTGAGCCTGACTTTAACGCCGTTCAGGATTTTGCTTTCATGGTTCGTGTCTGTTATTAGGATGTTTTAATAATTTGATAGAGATTTTGATTGAATAGAAATGTTCTTTTCTGTTTGTTTGCTGATGCTTTGAGTTTAGCAGAAGATTCAAGGCGAGAATGATATGTGTAACTCTGCTGTGTTTGATCAACTGATCTTATAATAAAATTTATTTTAATTGTTCCAGCAGTTTTTCTGACATTGGGCATCATTGAGGAATGTTATTGGTTGCTGTCCTCACTTTGTAAATTCCCCTCATAGCACAAGATCATTTCTGGCATCTTTTTGACATTTTTCCATTTCCTTATATGGTTTTTGTGTTTGTGTTGCTTCAGTCATTACTGAAACATCTAAATATGGACATTTATTTATTACTGTTATCAGGAAATAAATTCCTGACTCCTAAGACTGTTGCTAAGAGTTTCAGAGTCTCTCTCTCTCTCTCTCTGTCATATTTAAATTCCCTTTTCTATCTCCTTTTCTTCCATTCCTTTGTTCAGTGTTTCTTTAAAAGTTGCCTTTTTTTAGTCTGTTTCAGGAGTTTTGGGGTGAACGGAAAAGTCTCAGGGTATCATCTTGATGCATGTTTGCTTTAACAGTTCTTTAGTGTTTTCCATGAAATTAAACAAGAAAACATTTGCAGAAGCAATCGATGCAAAAAAGAGAAGACTTTTCACAAGATTTAATAAAAGAAGCAAACAGAGCTGCTTCCAGGAAGTGAAAAGAAAAGTCTTTGTCTTGTTTTCCTGCTCTGAAGACAAACTTTTGGTAAATTGCAGGACTGATAACCTGGACCTGCAGCAGACATGTTTTTATTGGCTGTGTCCTGTGTGTGAACGTTCTCAGGATAACAGCTTCCAGATGGAGGTTTGGAGAGGGCACATACATCACTCAGCGAGGGGGAGGAGAGAGAGAGAGGGGGAGAGCTGAGGGGGTCTGTCAAAAGCATTGTGCTCTGCTGACGAGAACATTTCCTGTCTGGATTTGGGGGATTAAGTGTGTGTGTGTGTTTGGGGGGATGCTTGTTAAGTCAGCATGTGGAAAGAAGAGCAAACTGCTGGACATTTGGGGGATTCTTAGCTTGTTTGATGTGGCTGATCAGGCTTGTAATGAGCATTAAGGGAACACGTCTTCAAAAGGCCTAAAAGTGTTTCAGGGTTTTTCTGAAGAGCACATATAGTGTTGTTCCAGCTGGGTTTCTTAGTTCTCATTTAAAGCTGGGTTTTATTATTTTTTAGGAGGTTGTGTATTGAAGGTTTTGCTTCATGAAAGATTTTATTATTAATTCAGAAGAATGAAATGTGTCCAGTCTGATTTTAAGAGCGTTAAATCATTGTGACTGATGGTTTTTGGGCTGCTGCTGAGTTCTGGGAGTCATAAAAAACTAAAAGCAGCTTCATTGTTCTGTTCGCTCTCTTCTGGTTAAAAAACTTATTCTATCTTTAGACTGTTCTGCTCCAACACAATGAACCTTTTTAAAGCTCTTTTCATTTTTGGTTTATTGACCATCATTAAACTTTCATTTCACTCATGCAGGCCATTTAGGATTAGATTTATATATTAATTCAGTGAACAAATTAATAATAGATCTGCACACCAATCATTTCTTTGACTTGTTTTAATAAAATGTTGGTTTATTGGAATAGTATAATAGTTCAATAAAATTACCAAATTCCTCACAACGATTAATATTTTAAAAAATGCACTAATATTTGCCAATAAGTCAGAGGGTTTACAGTTAGCAGTATTAAACCATGAAATAAAACAAATATTTACAACTCTATAAAGAGTTCTGTCTGTAGAGCTGATGTCTGTAGCAGAATCCATTTTAATGCCTCATCATAAACATACCTGAGCTTCTGCTGCATTGGATTGTGGGTAAGTGATGCTATCAGCAGGGAAGTTGATGGTTGCACCAAATAAGATAAGATTCCATTGAATATTTGCTTAGTTTTATTTTCATGCACAAACAATGAATATGGATGTTAATTATAAGGTTTAGCATTCTGCATGGTGGAGCAGAGCAGTGATTATTACCGTCATCGATCTCATAAAAAGTGAGCTGCAGGTTTGAATTTCAGCTAGAGTCTTTCTGTGTGAAGTTCCCATTTCTCTAGCTGTTCTGGTTTCCTCCAATGATCCAGAAAGTCTAATCTGTATGGAGCTAGAATCCAGACTATAATACATGTAACTTGTACAATGTTTTTGTGTCTTGTAATTTTCGTTTTGTAGCATGCAACTTTAGTGTTGCAACATATAATCTTTGTTTTGTAGCATGCAACTTTGTTTTGTAATGTGTAACTATAGTTTTGTAACATGTAACTTTAGTTTTGTAACATGTAACTTTAGTGTTGTAACATATAATCTTTGTTTTGTAGCATGCAACTTTGTTTTGTAACGTGTAACTATAGTTTTGTAACATGTAACTTTAGTGTTGCAACATTAGTGTTGTAACATTTAATCATTGTTTTGTAGCATGCAACTTTGTTTTGTAACGTGTAAATATAGTTTTGTAAAATGTAACTTTAGTGTTGTAACATATAATCTTTGTTTTGTAGCATGCAACTGTGTTTTGTAACGTGTAACTATAGTTTTGTAACATGTAATTTTCGTTTTGTTTTGTAACATGTAACTTTAACTTTAGTTTTGTAACATGTAATTTTCATTTTATAACTTTAGTTTTGTAACATGTAGTTTTGTATTGTAGCATGCAACTTTGTTTTGTAACGTGTAACTATAGTTTTGTAACATGTAATTTTCGTTTTGTAACTTAGTTCTGTAACATGTAACTTTAACTTTAGTTTTGTAACATGTAATTTTCGTTTTATAACTTTAGTTTTGTAACATGTAATTTTCGTATTGTAACTTAGTTCTGTAACATGTAACTTTAACTTTAGTTTTGTAACATGTAATTTTCGTTTTATAACTTTAGTTTTGTAACATGTAATTTTCGTATTGTAGCAAGCAACTTTGTTTTGTAACGTGTAACTATAGTTTTGTAACATGTAACTTTAGTGTTGTAACATATAATCTTTGTTTTGTAGCATGCAACTTTATTTTGTAACGTGTAACTACAGTTTTGTAACATGTAACTTTAGTTTTGTAACATGCAACTTTAGTGTTGTAACATATAATCTTTGTTTTGTAGCATGCAACTTTGTTTTGTAACGTGTAACTATAGTTTTGTAACATGTAACTTTAGTGTTGTAACATTTAATCATTGTTTTGTAGCATGCTTTGTTTTGTAACGTGTAACTATAGTTTTGTAAAATGTAACTTTAGTGTTGTAACATATAATCTTTGTTTTGTAGCATGCAACTTTGTTTTTATAACGTGTAACTATAGTTTTGTAACATGTAATTTTCGTTTTGTAACTTTAGTTTAGTAACATGTAACTTTAACTTTAGTTTTGTAACATGTAATTTTCGTTTTATAACTAGTTTTGTAACATGTAGTTTTTGTATTGTAGCATGCAACTTTGTTTTGTAACATGTAACTATAGTTTTGTAACATGTAACTTTAGTGTTGTAACATGTAATCTTTGTTTTGTAGCATGCAACTTTGTTTTGTAACATGTAACTATAGTTTTGTAACATGTAACTTTAGTGTTGTAACATGTAATCTTTGTTTTGTAGCATGCAACTTTGTTTTGTAACTTGTAACTAGTTTTGTAACATGTAACTTTAGTTTTGTAACATGTAATTTTCATTTTATAACTTTAGTTTTGTAACCTGTAGTTTTCGTATTGTAGCATGCAACTTTGTTTTGTAACATGTAACTATAGTTTTGTAACTCGTAATTTTAGTTTTGTAACTAGTTTTGTAACCTGTAGTTTTCGTATTGTAGCATGCAACTTTGTTTTGTAACATGTAACTATAGTTTTGTAGCATGCAACTTTGTTTTGTAACATGTAACTATAGTTTTGTAACTCGTAATTTTAGTTTTGTAACATGTAATTTTGATTTTGTAACTTTAATTTTGTAACATGTAACTTTAACTTTAGTTTTGTAACATGTAATTTTCATTTTATAACTTTAGTTTTGTAACCTGTAGTTTTCGTATTGTAGCATGCAACTTTGTTTTGTAACATGTAACTATAGTTTTGTAACATGTAACTTTAGTGTTGTAACATGTAATCTTTGTTTTGTAGCATGCAACTTTGTTTTGTAACTTGTAACTATAGTTTTGTAACATGTAAGTTTAGTTTTGTAACATGTAACTTTAACTTTAGTTTTGTAACTGTAGATTGAGATGTGTGTTTTGAGACTTGTTCATTGAATTTTTTTATTTTGCAAGTTACATAGAAAGTTTCATGTTACATACCAAAAGTTACATGTTACAAAATGAGAATCACATGCTACAAAGCGAAAGTTACGTGTTACACAACGAAAGTTGCAGTTACAAAACATGTTATGAGTTACAGTCCTGATCCTTGCTTGATGTAATTGCTTCTGCATGTGAGTGTCTCTGAGTATCTCTGCGTTGGTTCTGTGACAGATAGGCGACCTGTTCAGAACACCATCTTCCAATGATCCCAAACACAAAAAGAAGGTATAAATAAGTGTGTGATGGGGAAAAATGAATATCTGAATGCAAATGTTGAGAAGTACTTATTCATGCCAACAATCATACACATATTTTTTCTCCCATTAGCTAAACCTTCTAGCTTTTCCTTTCATACTCATGTTCATTTATTTTAATAATGGACACAAAAATCATGAATTCATGTCTGCTCTACACAGAAAATGAGTTCAGTTTCGATTTCCTGTAAATTTCCCTGAAATGCCAGATTCCCAGAATGCTCTGCAGCTTTTATTTTGTCCTGATGATCTAAGTTGTCTCAATTTAACTTGTCTCACCAAATATTTTCCATCTGGCAGACGGTCACTTTAAATAAAAATCCAACCAGTCTGACCATCTGTTGTGGAGAAATGTGATGATTCAACATGAGTGACTAATTCATAAATGTCCAAAATTATTTAATTTATAGCAAATAGTTTCCTAAGAGGTTTCACAAAAAATAAATGTTTTGAAACAGAGTATTTATCAATCTAACCACTCTTTAAACACAATAAAACCATCACATTTGAACTTTATAGAACAACCAAAGCTGACCAAAGAGCTGTTCAACAAAACAAAAAAGACACCAAAACACATAAAATATGAAATCAAGTGAAAATAAAAATACTAACATGAAATAATGAATAAATGTTTTAGTGGCCATGTTTTAAAAGCCTTGGTAGAGGGAGGACACTTGACAAAAGACGACTGTTCTAGTGTTTGGGCATGACAACAAAAACATGATGGAACCTCCAACAACAAGAGATTTGGCACTAAGATCAGAGGAGTTCAGCTTTATCAGAGCATGCAAAGCTTCAAAAACTAAAATAAAAAAATTTATGAGATTTCTAAAGCATAATGAAAAATGTTAACAGCTATAAAACTACTCCACCCACAACACTTGTAATAATAGTAATGATCCACAACAGATAATTACATCAGATAACAATGAGGATGTCCTAATGCCGATGATCATTTTGCAGCTGATCTCATCATCACCAGTAACCACCCTGTTTACGTCCTACTATAACACTATATATACATCTTTATAAATTTGAATAAACATACAACATAAAAACAGAACTAAATGTGATGGATGTGGAAGTAAACGAATGACTGCAGGTCTGAATTACCAAATCAGAGTGTGTTGCTGTCGCCCAGCTGCCTTCATGAACAGTCAGGTGTCAGGTGACTCAGAGAACAGGAACCACCTTCCTTTCTTCAGTGTACCTAGCTGAACAGGACAGGACAAGCTGGCTAACTGAGCCACACCCAGTTAACTGTTTTAAGTTAATCTCTGTGCTAAACGAGCTGCATGTTTCTCACAATGGCTGGTGAGTGTGCTGTAACACACAGGAATGGGTAGAATCTCCTTGCAGACTATTATTCCAGGGATCTGTGTGATTAAATCACCAGTGGAAGAATCTGTATTAGTGCAGAAGGACTCATGTTTGGGTCTTTAAAATCAGTGGATGGTGGTTTTCAAACATGTGAGCTAAAGTGTTGCTAACGTGAACATTTCTGAAAGTCTGTTTTGATGGATAAAGTGTATAAGAATTTTAAAAGAACTAAGATCAATAGAAAAGTTAACGCTGCAGCCAGTGGCTCATTAGGATCATCATAGTAACCACCAGTGGCTCTTTATGGTCGTGCTTGTGTCTCTCAGTCAGTGACAACCAAACTAATGTGAGGCAGGAAACACATTGAACTACCTCAGTGACTACCGACCAGTTGCTTTAACCCCCATCTTTGCCAAATCTTTTGAGACATTAAGCCCACCCACACCCCCCATCAAGGCTGCAATCCTCAACCTCAACCCACACCAGTTTGTTTACAAGACAAAAAGGTCAACTGAGGATGCTATAACTACAGCCTTCCACACAACCCTCACACACCTGGACAATAGTAACAGCCAACGGCTTTTTTCTGCCCCACTTCCCTGCAGTTCGATTCATGTTGAGCCAACCATACTCACCCATCTAGCTACATATTAGTGGGAGCCTATGATTAGCGCGGGTAGAATGAGCCAGCAGCGCCTTCCCACATGCTTGATTCATTAGCAATCTGGATGCAGTGGGGTAAACATTTTCTCTGACTGCAGCTCGGACCGGCCGTAGCTGCTGCAGCACGAGGACTGACGGTCTGCTGTGAACGTTCTTGGATGGCAGAGGAGCCCATAGCAACACCCCTGCTCAGTGATAGGAGTAGGAAGCTGTGTGCTTCATGTCACAGCCCCCAAAACTGCTCACACTTTTGTTCACTAATATACAGTATGTTGCTTAGGAATGACATCACAGGTTTCTTCACGCCACTTTAGCAGACCCCGCCCATGTTCTTGCCCACGTCCACGTTCCTGAGAAGGCTGTGTAAACACAACCTGGCTGTGTGGAGGTGGGCTGTCCCCACCCTGCCCATGCCAAGGTGACCCAAGTGTAAGGCCATTATTTTCACTAGACCTGCCTAACTGTTGCATGAACAGTGACAATAAAGATCTATCTTATCTTATTACAAACATGTCAAGTATCCCGTTTTAGCTGAGAAACTCCCGTATTTTACCACTCCTTCCCGCGGTGTTTCTGTAATTTTAATTTCCTGTAAATTTCCCATCAGATAGATGGAGACCGAGGGATGCTTCACTTCCACACCTTATGGCTCACAGAGGCCGGGGAACAAAATTCCTGCTTACTTTACTCTGAAACTTGACAGGTATGTCTTATTATGTGACATACTACAAAAAGCTACTGCATTCCATTTTTACTGGAAGTGCATGTTGTCATGTAAAATGTGCATGGTTTTTTTTTTATTTTTATTGTAAAGCTGCAGGACATAAAAATGAATACACCTGTCGCCATTGTCAGTGTGCCCCAGGGCAGCTGTGGCTACATTGTAGCTCATCACCATCAGTGTGTGTGAATGGATGAATGATACACTGTAGTGTAAAGCGCTTTGGAGACCTCTGACTCTGAAAGGCGCTATTGCTGGGTTTCACATGACGTAGCGTCCCTGCCTCTTCCCTGCCTTGAAGTCCACGCTCAAATTCTGTGTTGTCTATGGTTGTTACATTCGCTCTAATCGGGACAAAGACCAACATTTTTTTTGGGTCCCAAAAGTAGTGCGCCACAAAGGACTTATTTTTTAAAAAGCTTACTAAAAGAAGACGGCTGAAATGTATCATAATCTCCGGCTAAAAACAGGAGGAGCTGAAACGGACAATGCTAAAGTTTGCAGCGATCACTTTCTAACAGCTACGGGTTTACTAAATGTTTTTATAGCATTTTATTGAACACAGCCATAAAAACGGCAGGTAAACAGTTTGATACTGTTTTCATGTGTCCGTACGGCAAATAGCTTTCAGAGTGCTAATGTTGTTAGCAGTTAGCTTAGTGTTGTAATGTGGCATTTATACCTTATAAAAAACAAACTAACGTACCAGAAATTTAGATTTAAATAGGCCTAATACGTTATTTACCAGTAGCACATAAACATACTTGTTGTTATCAATAGCGAAATCATTATAATCAGCTAAATAGCACAACTCACTACTTACCTGAGCAAAAACAAGACGACAGTCATTTAGAGCTTCTCAGGATCACTAAATGTTTAACCCAACCTGAAATAAAATAGTTGTAGGCTTCCAGGCTTTTGAATGCTTTCATTTGGTTTGCTGTATAATACGAGGTATGCAGCACGAAGTAGTTTGTTATGTCGACAGCTTCAACGCTGGGTAAATCGTCCAGAGAGTATGAAAACGCCGACTTTTTTTAACTATATGGGTCGTAACCTACATGAAGACGTAGTTTTTCGCGATATCACGTCTTTGCCAGTCCATTTAATGCCTTACTATACTCGCTTTCCTCCATCGCGCTGTGTTTTGTACTGAAGCAAAACTTCCTGACCCGTATTTGAGTTTCGCGCGACTTCCGGGTCACGTGAGTGAAACCCAGCAATACAAGTGAGGGTCATTTATCACAACTTTTCACTTTTTCAAGGTTTTACTAATTCATTTTAAATTAAGTACAAGTTGCAAACAGTACAATCTCATAATTCTTCCCTAAAGGCATGTCCTCCTTACCCATAATAGGCTATTACAATCACCATAAGATGGTGTGGTGTTGATGCTGCTGCTGGACTCCTTGCTGAAATCCTCTCTACGGCCCTGGAGCGTGAGCTGCGTCTATGTGGCAGCCAGCCTGTCCTGAGCTCCACCCACCCCGCGTTAGCCTCGACCTTTCACAGGTGTCACAATTTAATTTCTTATATCAGACTCAAGTAGGTGGTTTCCACAGACGCGCTCGAGTCGCGCGCTTGCTTCCTGGATCCAGCGCGCGCGAGCTGCTGTGGGAAGTTTCTGAAGTTTGCTGTGGGAGTTATTACGTTTGGGGAAGAAGAAGAAGAAGAAGAAGAAGAAGAAGAAGAAGAGGCGGATCGGATCTGATCGGGTTCGAGCTCCGGACGGGATGGCGGCTGTGAAGGCTCTCCAGCAGTGGTGCCGGGTCCAGTGCCAGGGCTACCGGGATGTTTCCATCACCAACATGACCACGTCTTTCAGGGACGGCTTGGCTTTCTGCGCCCTCATCCACAAACACAGACCCGAGCTCATGTAAGTAGTCCGGAAGGTTCAAATCTGTTCGCTCTGGTTTCTGACTAAAATATGAGTTCAGCTGCTTTTAGTAACAAAACAAACCTCATTCAGGCAGAGGACTCACTGGAGCTCAGGGTCTGAAGGGACCAGATCTGTCAAAGATCATTAAACACATTTTACTCTTCCAGGAAGCCTCTGATTAAAGTGATTAGACGCTCTGTGGGCTGTGATGGTGCAGGTCAGCACAACTGATCTGATAAAACAACACTTTAATGGTTTTCATGTCACCTTAAATGATAAAACCTTAAGGTTGTGTTTATTTTTTTGTTTTATTTAAAAAAAAAAAACAACATTAAATTTTATGAGGGATTTTGGAAATGTGGAAATGACCACATATTGGAGCCAGAAAATGTTGTTTTGTGCTTGTCAAACTGTATATATTTTTTGAAGATAAAGCTAACAAATGGGAAACATTTTTAAATTTGTGTCAGATGTCTGATATTTTTAAAAAAATTGTTATTTACCATTTCATACAAAGTAGTCTTCATCGACACAACATGGGCTCATCCCTTAGTTAGGCATAATTTTCATTCTCAACTGGTTAATGGGTCTAACTTGACTGTTTTTAACATTAAACTGGTCAGGAATGTCAGTGACCGTGTTGGAAATGAGAAAAACAAACAAGAAAGAATCTCTCTGGAGGAGACATCTGATAATCTTTTGATACAAGAAACAACCAAACAAAAGTTTTCCACCAGCTGTAAAACTTTATGGACTTGGCTCATGTTGAACCTTAATTAAACCCTGTCTATGTTCAACCTTTGTAATAAACCACTTTCTGTTCACTCTAGTGATCATCCATGCAGAATATTTCACTTTAGATGCGCTGAAATCCTAAACACTTAAACCATTTCCTGAAGCTGCTCCGTGTTTACATCCTGGGACTGCTGCAGGCTCAGCTTTGAGCTGGTTTCTGTTCTCGAGATCAGTGACACAGCTGATTTGTCTCACTGCTGACATGTTGACGTGTTGAAACCACGTATGACTAACGACACGTGTTTGCTCATGTTCTGCCTTTAAACCAGTGATCATGCGTGTGTTACTCACGTTCTGTGTTCTGTTGCAGTAACTTTGACTGTCTGAGGAAGGAGGATGTCTACGAGAACAACAAGCTGGTGAGACTTTTGCTGTTGCTGCATTCCTGTCACTTTCCCTCCTCTATGTGGAAGCAGAGCAGTGGGCAAATAATGGAGGGCTGCAAAGGATTGTGGGACGAAATGACCTCTTTCATAAAGGATGGTGCAGCGTTTTGCATGTTAAAGGAGATAATGGAGGCATTGTAAAGCTTCATACCTAATTAGAATAATTCATAAAGCTTCTTTTATACTTTTTACACTCAAGTAGGACACTTCCTAAACAGCTCAAAAAACACAAGTGGGAAAACATAAAAAATAAGTTCATTCTTTAACAGAACTTTAAATTCAGCAGATGAATTTAAATATTTTAATATTTTATTTATTTTGCACCAACATGTCAAATATCCTTAACACTTTTTTTTATTATTATTTTTATGGGTCAACTTGTAGCCTACTTTTGTATTTAAAAGGAAGAGGTGAAAATTTAGTTCCTCATTGGGTTAAACTGGACAAAAATGTGTGTGCAGCTAAACATTCTGGTCTGGCCTGATTGTCCTGCTCAGTTTGGGAGATTTTGGCTATGTTTACCTGTCTTGTTGTCCCTTTTCTATGTGGAAAATTCCGTTCATTTTCTGTAGAGCTTTCTGTTGACAAGAAATCCTAAATCCACTTTTGTTTTTCACTTTTTTATCTTACTTTGCCTCATTGAGGCCCTGTCAGGGAGAGAAAATGACCATAAAAACAAAAGTTAGTAAATATGGGGATGTCTGAATAAAAAGAGAACTTTATTATTATAATTACTGTTGATCACAAATTTAAAGTTGCACGACAAAGATATAGCTTCTTTCATGATTTGAACAAACGTTGCGTGTTTGAGCTCAGTATAGTTTAAAACTTTTTTATACAGAAGATCAGATCAGAGCTGATCTGCTTAAATGCTTTGACAGTGATGATTAAAGTAAAATGAAATAACATGAAGACTTGAAGGATTTCTAGATGCAATTCAACTAAACCACACAAATGAGTCCATTTTGTTAAATTGCAATAATTATGGTTGTTGAAACAAATGTGGATTGAGACAGAATCAAAGGGGAAAATATTTTTAGCATTTTTCTTTTCTTTTTTAAAAAAAGTATCATTTTTATTTTCAATGGTGTTTTTAATATAAGGGTTAAAGCAGCAATCCAGAGTTTTCCCCTTTCAGGAATTATGCATGATTTTTCAGAAATCCGTAAAAGTTAAGCCCGCCCCCTGCCCTGTAAAATTCGTCCAATAGGCGACCAGAACTAACCAATAGCGTTAGACTACCGCTTACGTGCTACAAATTTAAGGAAGTACCTCGGCTGATGCAGCGTTGATGAACTTTTCACGGACAAGTAAGTCTTTAAAATATAAATATATGAAAACACAACATGACATGAGAATAATACTTGTAAAACGTGTTTTAGCTCTGTTTGTCGGCTACAGAAGCACATTCATAAACAAGAAACATGCAGTCGCCATCTTAAATTAGAGTCCACCGACTATTGGTGTGATACGCTTGTCAGCCACTAGATGGTGCCATCAGATAAAAGAAATACTCCGGAGAGCTACATTAACAGGAACAATTTGGTAACACGGGCAGTGGACAGTATTTGTTTCTTGATGCATCTAAATGTATTTTAACATAATTTCTGTATAAAATATTAGAAAAGTGGACGATGTTACTGATTTAATGTCTACATTGACACAAACATCATGAGCTAAAAAGCTGAAGGCTTGTCTGCCATATTTTTACCATTAAAACTGATTCTAACCTGAATTAGTGACGTTTTATGAAATGTTAAATGATGATGCAGCCTGTGGGATCCTGCCCCACAGTTTAATTAAAGCTAACATTTCCTACAGTATTAATAACCACATATAAAGACTTTAAACAGTTGTTAGAAAACAAAAACCACAACGAATTAAGATTTTTAAATTAAACTAATCTTAATTTGATTGCATTTAAGTGTTATTGGTGTGAATGGATATTAAATCAATCTATAACTGATTGATCTGGTTATTAAAAATATAATTTACAGCTGACATGTTGCCTGTTGCATAAGCAGCATGCTGGGTCACACTCACAAGTTATTACAAAACACACACTGGTTCAGTGTGGGTGCTTTTGGCTGCGTCGTTGCATACTTTCATTTTCTGCGGGAGGTTTGGTGTCGAACTCTGATTTTGATAATAGAGGAGAGAAAAAAAACATGGGAATCTTCTGCTACGGATAGAGAAAGTGAAAAGTTAATGTGAGATGATCAGCCAGGGTATCTGCAGATTATTGCTAGAACTTTATAGAGCAGAGTTTTTATGGCTCCGATTACTGATTAAGTTATGAATGTGGTGATCGTTGGCCTGCCTCAGCTTGCTTGTGTTTTCCTTTCTGTTTTACGGCTTCAGTGGAACTGGAGAATGTGTTTTTAACACTGGAAATGCCCGTCTGGAGCTCACTACTCACCTTTGCTCTGTAAAATAAGATTTTGATCTTCAGTACCAGTGAAAATGAATAAACACTTATTTGATACTCAAGATAATATGGCTGCATTTACACTAAATGTGGCTTTAAATCAAGTTTAATTATATTTGTCTTTTCTTTCCTCCCTCCAGGCCTTTAGTGTTGCAGAAGGAGAACTGGGGATTCCAGCTCTGCTGGATGCAGAAGACATGGTGGCCCTAAAGGTTCCTGACCGACTCAGCATCCTCACATACGTCTCCCAGTACTACAACTACTTCCACGGGCGCTCTCCCAGTGAGTATCTGACCGTGTGTCCGGCCTTTCTTCAGTCTACCTCCCCTTGTGTCAGCTCGGTTTCTGTGTTTGCACACCCAGTTGGTGGAATGGGAGGTATTAAACGTCCAGCTGAGGGCCCCACTAACGAACCGCCTGGGAAGATGAAGCAGCCAGTGGTGTCTAAGGTGTTTCCTGCTTCTAGGCCCACCAGAGAGAACAGTCCTCCCCCATCTGCCAACATCACCAGACCACCTTCTTCACCAAAACGAATCAGGAATTCAACACAGGTAAAATTAGCTGCATATTTGAATTTGAGTCAAATGACAGACATGACAAAGTGTCTAAAAATAGAAAAAATTCCCTTCATGAGTCATAAAATAGATTTCCATAATGGCTTTTCTCGTGTTGCTCCATTTCAGGATGTTGAGAAACCCAACCAGACCGGCACCTTGAGTAACAAATGCACGTCATGCAACAATCATGTTCACCTGGTGCAGCGCCAGCTGGTGGATGGGAAGCTTTATCACAGGAACTGTGCAAAGTACGATCGTCTATTTAACTTTGGTTTCTTTAGAGTGAATTCATTTGCAGCTGGAATAATAAGAATTGAACAAGGTAATCACAAACCGAGTTAGGGACGAGACACTTGATTTGGGAATAAATTAAATGGAGATTAATGAGCTGTGGCTTCATATTAATTCATAAATAATTGTAGCTCTCTAAGTTCCTCGTGTGTAATTTATGCAGATTTTATTGTATTTGGATTGATGTTGCAGCAGCAGCTCTGAACATGTTTCTGATGTTCTCCTTTCTATATTTCAGGTCCCTAACAACAAACACCAGCTCAACGCTCTGGAGTTCACCCAGAAATACCAACGTTTCCAAATTCAGTCCTCAACCAGATCCCAGAAAGACCCGCAAAGTGAGTCCAACTCCCACGCCGTCCCAACAAGGACCAACGGTTGTTTGGTCAACGGAGAAGGCCAGTTCCCCTTCAAACAGCACCTTTACTGCTTCACCTTCGTTCCCGTCTGCTTCTGCTCCAAAGCAAAGCCCGACCCCCGTTGTGTCCAAACCCACTGCTCCACGGGACATCACCTTTACGTCCACTGTCTCCATCAGCCCCACGCCCACAGCGGCTCCTCGGACCTCCGTCGCTGCAGCCAAAACAAGAGAGTCCAAGTTGAAGTTTTTGCAATCAGATGAGACTTCTAGTAACGAAGAGAAAAAGAAGACAACCTTCAGCACGGATGTAAATAAAGGCCAAAACGTGACTGGTAAGAGACAGGAGACCCCGATGGGTCAGCCTGTTACTGTGGTTATTAACGTTAAAGACATGGATAAAGGTGGAGTTTCAGCTAAAACCACCTCTGTGGGAGGAAGGATTAACACAAAACAGGACGACACCAACAAGGCAAAAGCATCAGCAGCAGCCTTCATCTCCAACAAACTGGCTGAGGAGAACATCAATAACAACAGTAAACCATCGTGGACAACTGTGGCTCTCAAGAAAACTGAAAAGTAAGCAAATAACCTCAGACAGTTGAGATCCATACCCTGCATAAAGCTGACCTCTAGTGGTGAGAGTGAGAGTGAGCTTTTCTCTTTAGACCTCAGTCTCAAGTGGAGATGCCTAAAAAGGAGCCAGAAGGTGTGAGGGGGAGGGTGAAACTGAGAGCGGACCCATCGATCCTGTCTGACCTGCAGCTCCAGAAGCCCCAGAATCCTGCTCTCAGCCCGGGGAGACTCGGAGAGCGGACTCCAGAGAGAGGAGGCCTAAAGCCGGGCAAAGCATCACCCAACACATCAGGTGAAGCAAACGTACACGCACTGTCATCAAAAGGTGTAAAGAGCTGGTGGTTTATGAATTATCACACAGATTTATTGTGTGGAACTGCACAAGTGTTTTTTTTTTTTTTACAAAATAAAAGCTCAGGAAACAGTTTTGATAGATGTGAGACGGGACTGATTTTAATGCTTGGCTTCAAAAGAGGTGTTTCCTTGAGCTTGAGCATAATCACAGAAACTGTCCAGCTGTGACTCTTCATTGTTTTTAGATAACATAATGATGCATAAAGAGAAAACCACAGAGGCTCAGCATCTTCATATTCCTGACCACTACAAGTTGTTTCACACTCTTTTAAAAGATCAAACTTGTCTTCATTCGTCTGATCTGCAGATCATATTTATAGGTCCTTGCTCTGACTGGGAGGGAGGGGAATGAGCGGTGGTGGGAATGAAACTTAAACGAGTCACAGCTGCAGATTTTTATTAGATATGTCTGCTCAGAAGGATTAATTGACACCCAGGGAGGTCACATTCGGTCTCAAGAATGGGGCAAGCTGACCAAGCCCAACCCCAGACGAAGCACTTGGACCAAAAACCACACCCTCTGTGTTTTTATCATTAAAAAGAAGGAAGTTGGAGAACATCCATTGCCTAACCTCTACGAGACAATCTGAAAGAGGCTGCAAAGAGTGATTGTGGCCCCTCTTTAAAGGGATGTACACCGGAGTATCATCTGCGTAGCAGTGAAAATGACACCCATGTTTCTTAAAAATTTAACCTAGAGGTAACAGATACAAAGAAAACAACAGTGGGCCCAACACAGAACCCTGGGGAACCCCACAAGAGACTGAAGCATTAGAGGAAGTAAAATCCCCCAAGGACCTCAGCCCATTACATGTTCTTGAATATATTTCAAATTTACATTAATAAATAAAATCTGAGTTGAGAGAAACTTAAGCCATTGCTATAAATTTGGTGTATAAATATAATATATGACCTGGAACCTTTTTTTTCCCCTCACATTGGTAAAACTGAGTTACAAAATGCAACATAAGGAATAACTTAATATACACCACACTTAAACTGATTTCTAAAATAATAAACATCTGTATGAAAACTTACATACTTGGGTTTGTTTGCATTAATTTATATTGATAAACAAGTACAGGAATTATGTTAATTATCTGGCTTTTTTGTTCTTAACTGGTTAAAGTAAAATATTTCTGGTGGAAAAATGTCATAAAATCCAAAACAAATGCTGAGTTCTCATGTTAATAAGGAACTGAACTAGTTTCTGTTTTATCTTCCAGGAGTTTCAGAAAACGAGTCTCCTGCAGGCTGGAGGTCGAAGCTCAAACCTGTCTCCAAAGAAACAAAGTAAGAGTTGACTAGCATTATTTTTTTGGCGTTACATTTTTATTTCCGGGTTGTTCTTCTCCCTGTTGGCTCATGTTCCTGTTGTTGTAGCAGCAGGGGTCTGCATATTGACATCATGCAGCATTAATTGCTGGAGATGTGTTGTTTTTGTTTTCTCCTCCTGATGTCTTATCCATCCATCCATCCATCCTGCGTTTCCAGTCTCCATCCATCCATCCTCCCACAGGAAGCCTGTACCTGCTGCTCCTCCAAATGGCTCTGCCATCATTTGCAGTCCGAGCTCTCCATCTCTCCCCCTCCACCACATGCATGTCAGCCCCAAACGGTGTTGGGACAGAGCGGAGTCTTCTGTGGTGCAGCATATGCTCGTTGTTCATGTTCCTCTCCTCCCATCGCCTTCCTGCTCTCATGAATCAAATCTAAAACCTGGAGCAAAGCAGAGGGTTGGTGTAAGAAATAAAAACCTGTTGATGATTAAATTATCCCTCTGTCCACAGACCCGTGGGTCCTCCTCAGTCTTCCTCTAAACCATGGACTAACGGACCGTCGAAGACCTCAGAGCTCTTGGTGAAGTCTGGCCCCTTGTCCTCTCATCTGTCCAGTCCCAACATTACTGTGACTCCTCCAGCATCAAAGGGTGAGAACACACAGATTTAACTATAATACACCCTGGTTATTCCATTCCCCCTTCATTTAAATTAGCGTTTCATCTGTATGAGTATTTCTTTATTTCTCCTCCTTTTTTAGAATCTCAGAATTTCCAGAAAGACAAAATCACAAATGGCAGCAAGTTGGAGTCAAAGACTTCTAAGGTATTTACCTTCAGTCAGATTATTAAAACAGGATTTATTCAAGTACTTTCAGATACCACAAAGAGATTACATTAACTTTTCACTCTTACTTGGCTCAGAAAGTTGCATTACAAGTTACATTAACATAAAGTGTAATTATTGAATGAAGTTGATTTGAATTAAAATAAGAGTAAATAAAAATGGAGCTAGGTCAGAGGTTGTTTTGTTTTGTAAATTGGTTCACATCGCTGACTTTAGTTTGCTTGTGTGTGTAGAAGAAACCAGACTACATCCCCAGAGAGGAAATCGAAAGAGAGCTTGGAGAGATTGAGAACAACCTCAATGAACTGGAAAAGAGAGGAGTGGAGCTGGAGGTGAAGCTGCGGCAGTGTGAGGATGGTGAGAGGAATGCGCTGCTGATATCGATGCTGGGGTTAGCAAAAGGCAGATTTAGAGGAAGGAGATTGTTTTTCTAAGTGTGTGTGTGTGCGTGCGCGTGTGTGTGTGTGCGTATGTGTGTGTGTGTGAGACAGAGGGTGCTGATGACAGCGATGAGCTTATGGCCGAGTGGTTCAACTTGATCAAAAACAAGCAGGTGGCCATGCGTCGCGAGTCTGAGCTGGTGTACATGTGAGTATATACACACACACACACACACGCACAGAAAGGGGGCATGTCACTCTTTAGTGAATAGTGGGACAGACTTGTGGGCAGAAGGTTGACAGTTTGAGTTCCCAGTGTCCTCCTCCTCCGTCCCACAGTAAGGAACGAGACAGCTGACCCCCCCACCAGCTGCACTGACCGAACAGACATTTAGATCAGGACTCTGTTAAATAAACATTAAAAAGCATTTCTGTTTTAAATGTCTTAAACATGATGAGTTTATTATTCACCACAGAGGGTGTTGGTGTTGTTTTTTATAGGCTAGAGACCAGAATCAGCCAATTTAAGTCTTGATCGAGTTGTCTGACCAACCCAAAACTCAGAAATCCTATTTTTTCCCCAGTTAGTAAATGCACCATCATGTGGACGTTCATCCTCTTATTGCAGGTTAAACTTCAGCTAGTTATAGTTAGCTGGTGAAAGCAACTTTTCTGTTTCTTTTGGCTTTTATTTAATAAAACAAAACTTTTGCAGGTTTGAAGTTATGAGCATGAAGTTAAAAATACAACATTTTTGTTTAATTAAATCTCAACTGTCGTTGCACCATCGTTTCTAAAACCTTAAACCAGTTTTTAAATAAAATTAATTTAAAAAATGCATTTCCTTTTGGAAAAATAATGATGTTTTATTTATAACGTGCAGTGGAAAAACTCAGGACCTGGAGGAGGAGCAGCCCAACGTTGAGCTGGAGCTCAGGAGGCTGATGGAGAAACCAGGTGAGGCCTTCAGAGATGCTGTTTCAGCAGAATCAGAGCTCTGGTGTTGGTCTGAATTAAACCTGCTTGTTTGTGCAGATCACCTAAAAACAGCCTGGGACAAAAGAAAAGAAGCTCAGCTGATGGAGAAGCTGCTGGAGATCGTTAATGGCAGGAATGCTATTATAGAAGGTCTGGATGAGGACAGACTCAGGTGTGTTTTCTTGTTTTATGTCGTAGATGAAATATATGAATGAATTATGTTGATTCCAACACGTTTAGTTAGTCACACCAGATCAGAGCAACTGTTGGTGTTTTATTTTTGCTCAAGAGTTAAAGTGAAAATCATCAAAAATAGGCAAAAGTAGAGTTCACACCGTTTGCTCTTTGTGTTTCATCTTCTCAGGGAGGAAGAGGAGGACGAGCAGCTAAACGACATGATGAAGAGTTTCAGTGAGTGTCTCCAACACCTCCTCTCTCCATTATGTTCATTAGTTTTCCCAACCTCCGTGTCACCGTGGCCCATAAACCATCAGATTTGGGATTTTCATCAGGTGCATCAGTAATTGAAGTAAAAATAATCCTCACCGTGGTTTGTGTGTGTGTGTGTGTGTGTGTGTGTGTGTGTGTGTGTGTGTGTGTGTGTGTGTGTGTTGCATTTTTAAAGGAGCCACCAGGCGCTGTTTTTCATCTCGTTTGATTTGATGTCAGCTAATGGAAAAAAGCATCAAACAAAACGCTCGCCTTTCTTTTTTTCCCTCCTCTCTTTTATTAGACAAATGGTTAATGCACCCAGTTAATTTGACCCTCTGATAACTCTGTGTGATAAAACAGAGTTAGAGCCCGCTTCATTTGCAATTCATGATTGTGGATGCGGAGCTGAAATTGAGGAGATTTATTGAACTTCAGTGAAAGGTCATTTATGTTTCAGCGAACGAACGCCAACCGTGGGCTAAAGATTAGCCATTTCACTTTAATATATTCATAAAGTTAATGCCAAAGTTTCATGATTCACTTTCACTTCATGTTAGTTTGTGTGTTTTTATGTCTGATCTGTGGTTTTTGTTTCTGATGCAGACGTAAAGAAAGACAAAGGCAAGAAGAAGTCCCCAGTGTTGAAAATGTTTGGCTGGGGAACCAAGAAGGAAGCATGAAGCTCTTGCTGCTCTGCGTGCGTGACTGAGATCCATCATTGTCATCGCTTCTTACCTCTGTCAACTGGATCACACAAAATCATCCAACACACACACACACACACAATCTCAATCTCCTCGTCGCCTGTTTTATGTTTCCTACCCAGATTCTGCCCCCATGCTGATGAAACCTATTAGAATGTTGGTTCTAAGCTGTAATACTGATGTAAACAGGAGCCACAGAGGTCAGAGGTCATTCTGCTCCTGTGGTAGCCCAGAATACCAAACATACAGATCACCCCCCTGCACAGAAACTCTACACTAATTGTTCCCAGTCAGACTCTTAAAATGGTTAAAGCAGGACATAAACACACCTCTGCATCTTTTGTTCATCATATCTGAGTATTCAGAGGATTATTGCAACATGCTAAAGCAAGTCATGATGGGATGTTCACTTCACAGTTCAGCTTTGTGTGTAATTTAGACAGATTCTTTAAAACTCTAAAATAGTCGTTTAATTTATTCAGTCCACCCTTTCTCCATGAGGTGTTATTTTCTTCATTAATGTGAAGATTTACTGTTTGTGAGTCAAAGGAATCCCAGATGTGGTCCACATTGGACCTTAACTCCAGTAATAATTCCCAGCTGAATCACCTGTATGGTGTCATCATTAAATATTGAGTGTAAATAAGTATTATGATAAATGAGCTACTAGCACCTAAGGGTTGTATTTATGTTGATGTTTTGCTGCTCTTTGTTAGGGTCATCTCATTCATTATGTAGAAATCTTTTTTTAATCTATTTTCGTCAAATGAATGATGCTTTTCTTTGTGGTTTAAATGCGTCATAATTAAATGGAGTGTTTGATTATTTGAGTATTATTTCTTGTGCATTCATGTGTTAACGGTCATATTGCTTAAGTTTAGTTTTAATTGTATTTTTAATTTTTTACATTTGAAGACCTTTTTTTCCTTCAAAGATGCAGTGTGTTGAGATTGCCACTAGGGGGCAGCATGTGCATTTGTATTGCAGCTGTGCTGTTTTCTTCTAAACCAAACTCAGACTTTGTGCCACAGATTTAGTTTTCCTATTATTGCAGAAAAATAAACATTTTCTGCTGTTATCACAGAATTTGTGTCTGAAGTCTGGTTTTTTTTGTCCCAATAAAACTTTTTTTACATTTATCTTTGGCTGTGGACCAAAACACACCCTGGGCTCCAGTCCATCACAGAGACATCCAGTCACACACATCTAGAGACGGTTGAGAGTTTCTAACAGGAATACCTGGAGAAAACACACATGCACAGGGAAAATATGCTAACTCCATGTTGAAAGGCAGCAGATGGGATTTGAACCTGCGACCTGTGAGGCAACAGAGCCACCACGCAGCCCTACTGAAAGACAACAGAACATGATTTATTATGTTGCAAAGATGAGGTCAAAAGAACAGCTACAGCTTTAAAATCAGATCTGACTAGATCTTATAGGTTGGAAGATGTTATTATGCGGCACAAGAGCACGATTATTACCCAACAAAATAGTGATGCTCAGGTTTGATTCTTTATGATGTTGGATCTGTGAGTTCTGGGGCTTTTTTATGCAAAAACTTGAACATTTTCACGGTTTTAACACATCTGAACATAGAGAATGAGAAATCCACTAGAAGCTAAAATAAAGCTTCTAAACACAAATGAGACTAATTTCTCTGCTACACCTTTACTTGATCTTTGACAAGAGAAAAACAAAACACAGAAAAAAGGAGCTTTTAGCTTCTTGTTTTGTAAAAAAACACGTTTCAGTGTGAAAATCCAGAACGGTGTAATCGTTCTCTCTCTAAAGGCAACATCTGTTCCTGTTGTTATGTGTGAAAATGTTTGTTGATTTCTGCCCCAAACCGTGATAAAACCTTCCATCGCTGCACTGCTGTGTGTCGGAATCAATCACGTCTCCGCTCAACTTGGGAACATGTTTATCTTTGGAGGTAAAATGTGCCTTGAAGTCGACTCAATGAGGTGCAGTCACAACGCTGGAGACCTGCTTCATTTACATAACACAGTGAGTCCTCACACATTATCCACACACACTTTTAAACACTTTTGTGAGCGCCGGCGAAGCT